>JAYESA010000019.1:142585738-142813238 GCA_036927795.1 Iris macrosiphon | reverse complement strand
GCCATAACAGCACTAGACTCCCGCTAGGGCGCCGATTCACCGGGCACCACAACAGCAACAGAGACAGTCACAGCAAGCTTTCTACCACTTATGTAAGATGCCTTGCCCCATTTGGAAAGTTTGTCGGAAGAGGTTCGGAGTTTGTCTATATTATGGTGCCGAGGGGCATCAGCTGAGGGATTGTCCTTCCAATTCTTGTCGTGCAGTTCAGGGGGCAGCTCCAACTCAGATAACATAGCCGAGGCCACCTGTAGTACAATCGAGGGGACTGCCGCTTTTGACCTAGCTGTAGCGTTATGTCCAGCACCAGCATCAGGGGGTGCACCTTAGGGTTTAGTTTTTTCTATGACGGTCGAGGAGGCCGAGCCCACCAGAGATGTCATCGCAGGTTCTCTTCTTCTTGATTCTATTCCAGCTTTAGCATTGTTTGATATTGGTGATTCCCATAGTTTTGTATCTGTTTATTTTGTTCTGAAGCATCATTTGCTAGCTGAGTCTTTGCGTAGGAATTGCATGATCATGACCGGGAAAGGCATTATCCTGGTTAGTGATATTTGTAAAGATCGAAGAGTTACTCTGGGAGGCCGGGAGCTGATTGCATGTTTACTTGTAATTCCACTTTCGAGCTAAGATATTTTACTTGGGATGGATTGGTTGAGTAGGCACCATGCTAGTATAGATTGCAGAGGAGGTAGAGTTTATTTAGCCCGCCAGGTGAGCCAAAGTTTGAGTTTTCTAGAGAAGCTGCAGAGCAGAGAGAAGGCAATATCTGTGGAGCTATGGTGGAAGACAAGAAGTTGCCACATCCTTTGATAGCAGAGTTCTTGGATATATTTCCTGAGGAATTGCTAGGATTGCCGCAAGATCTATATATTAAGTTCTCTATAGACTTGGTACTAGGTGTAGAGCCAATTTTATAGCATATCTATAGAGTAAACAACAACAAACTAGTTGAGCTGAAGAAGTAAGTGGATGAAGTGCAGGATAAGGGGTTTATCAGATCTAGTTCTTCACCGTGGGGAGCCCCAGTATTGTTTGTTCATAGGAATGATGGATTGGTGCGCATGTGCATCGATTACAGGACATTGAATAATCTCATTATCAAGAATAAATACCCGTTGCCACCTATTGATGACCTGTTCGATCAGTTGAGTGGTGCCAAGGTATTTTCCAAGATAGACTTGAGATCAGGCTACTACCAGGTGAAAGTGAAGCCGAAGAACTTTTCGAATACTGCTTTTAGGACTCGGTATGGCAAGTATGAGTTCATGGGGATGCCGTTTGGGTTAACCAATGCCCCTGCAATATTTATGAATTTGATGAACAAGGTGTTCCACCAGTACCTTGACAAGTTTGTGGTGGTGTTCATCGATGACATTCTCATATACTCGAAGACACCAGAGGAGCACGAGGAGAATATGTGGATTGTGTTGGATGTGCTGAGGAATGAGAAGCTGTACGGAAAGTTGTCCATGTATGAGTTCTTCCTGGACAAGGTGGAGTTCTTAGGGCACGTTGTGACTGGTGATGGGATTTCAGTGGATTCAAAGAAGATCACAGTAGTGGAGTCTTGGAAGACCCCGAGTTCAGTGGCAGAGATCAGAAGTTTCTTGGGTCTGGCAGGCTACTACAGGAAGTTTGTGCAAGATTTTTCGAGGATTGTTGAGCCGATAACCAGACTCACCAGGAAGGACACAGAGTTTATTTGGACAGAGGAGTGCCAGGTTACTTTGAAGACTTGAAGACGAGGTTGACGTCTGCTCCCATTTTGACGTTGCCATCAGGGTATTAAGGTTTTACTATATATAGTGATGCATCAGGGAAAGGGCTAGGTTTTATTCTTTAGCAGAATGGGAAAATGATTGCCTATGCATCTAGACAATTGTGTTCTCATGAGAATAACTATCATATCCATGATTTGGAGTTGGCAGCAGTCATCTTTGCCTTAAAGTTATAGAAACACTATTTGTACGAGAGCGTATAGAGATCTTCACAGACCACAAAAGCTTAAAGTACGTTTTCACTCAGAAGGAGTTGAATATAAGGCAACGTCCGTAGCTGGAACTGATAAAGGATTTTGACATATCCTTACAGTATCATCTAGGAAAAGCCAATGTAGTTGCCGATGCCTTGGGCAGTTATCCGGTAGCTATATTTTTGACGCAGGACCGGTATTTTTTGGAGGATCTGGAAAGCTTGGGCATTGAGGTGATAGTCCATAGTTTTGCCATGCCTATTTTGGGGGTTGCAGATACACTCAGAGTTGATAGAATGGATCAAGGCAGCCCAGTATGAGGATGTGTCTCTGAGGAGCATCAGAGGTCAGGTAAGATCAGGATTGGAGGATAATTTTACCATTGCTGAGGATAGTTTTTACGGCATGGTGCTAGATTATGTGTGCCTAATAGGGAGCTACATGATGAGGTATTGTAGGAAGCATATCGTTCTTAGTATTCTATGCATCTAGGTGACAACAAGATGTATCAGGATATGCAAGAGAGTATGTGGTTGTATGGCATGAAGAGAGAGGTGGCACAATTTGTATCTAGATACTTAGTGTGCCAGCAGGTAAAAGCCGAGAGGCAGAGGTCAGGTGGCTTACTTCAGCCATTACCTATTCCAGAGTAGAAGTGGGAGCACATTACAATAGATTTTGTGTCCGGACTTCCACGATCTCTAGGAGATAAAGACTCGATTTGGGTCATCGTTGACAGGTTGACCAAGTCGGCCCTCTTTTTGCCTTTTAAGGTGGGTTTGTCTACGAAAAAGCAGGCAGAGATATATGTAAGGAAGATTGTCAGGATACATGGGGTTCCTATCAGCATAGTCTCGGATGGGGATAGTCCTTTTATTTCTCATTTCTGGAGGATCTTGTAGGCGAGTTTGGGCATCCAGCTCAAGTTCAGTACTCCATATCACCCCCAGATATATGGGAAGTCAGAGATGACCATTCAGACTCTCGAGGATATGTTGCACACCTGTGTACTAGATTTTAGGAGATCTTGGGAGGACCATTTCTATTTGGTAGAGTTTGCTTACAACAATAGCTACCAGGCTTGTATAGAGATGTCACAATTTGAGGCTCTGTACGGTCGGAGATCCCGTACTCCCTTGTCATAGGACGATGTCAGGGAGAGAGCTTTTCTAGGGCCAGAGATGGTTATGGATGCAGTGTAGAAGGTTAAGTTGATCAGAGACAGACTTCGACTGGTGCAGGATAGACAGCGGCATCGGGCCGATAGCTATCGGAGACCTTTAGAGTTTGAGATATAGTTTTAGATTTTTGTTTTGTTTTGATATTGCTTGTTTGTTATAGATTAAGTTCTTAAGGTTATGTTTTATTATAGGTTGGAGGTCAGGTGTTTCTAAAGATTTTTTCGACACGAGACGCAATTTATTTTGGCGTAGGCGAAAAGCTTAGTCCGTGATTCATCGGACCCTTCAGTATTCTCGAGAGGGTCAGTGTAGTTGCTTAAATACTAGACTTGCCACCTGTATTAGAGGAAGTGCATAACGTGTTTTATGTGTCGCAGTTGAGACGGTACGTGGCTGATCCTAGTCACGTATTGGATCACTCGGAGATAGAGGTGGGCCCTACTCTTAGCTATCCAGAGCATCAAGTTGAGATTCTAGATCGGAGAGAGAAGGTGCTGAGAAACCAGACTATTCCCTTGGTATGCGTTGCTTGGTGGCGTCACTCTCCGGGTGAGTCTACCTAGGAGGGGAGGATGAAATACGAGAGCGTTACCTATATTTGTTTGTACCTTGAGGTATGTTCTTTTCTGATTCTGTTTTAATTTTTGGGGGTAGTTTCTTCTTTGAATTTTTAGGACGAAATTATTTTAAGTGGGGATAAACTTTTCATTACCACATTTTTTAGGAAAGGGTATTTTAGTTTTTTTATAATTAATTAAATATTATGCATATTTTATATTTATTTATTATATTATTTATTTATTGTTAGATGTTATATTTGATTTTGGACTTGTGTTAGTTGACCTAACTAGTTTAGATTGGATTAATGGACCAACATTAATTCTAGTTAGATTTGAGCCTAACACATATTCATTAGGAGGATGACTTAATTAGTTAAACTATTTGGATTACAACCTTCCTTCCTTAATTAATTTCTTCATGACAAGCCTATAGGGATATTTTAGACTTTTCATACTTGCTTGCATCTCAAGCAAGGTCCGGCCATTGTGGGGGAGGAGAGAGGCTCTCTCTCTCTCTCTCTTCATTCATTTTATTTCAATTCTAGATATATAATTTCTCTAATTCAAATTCCTTCATTCACTACCCAAATCTCTACCCAAATTCTTTTCCAATTTCTTCTCTACTTACCATTAGAGGCTATTGAATCAAAAAGGAGGCAAGAATCTACAAGAAGTAGGAAGGAGCACAAATAGAAGGCTCTTGACACTTTTTTGGAGACTTGTATTGGGAATCCATCTCTCAATAGGTAAAATTTAGTTTTTCCTCTCTAACTAGGCTCTAAATCTGTAGTTTAATCATTAGAAACCCTCCCATGTATTAAGGCTACCCATAAGAAGTAGAATTAGATTTATAGGAGGCCTATGGAGGAAGTTATGGTATATTTTATGCCAATTTTGGGAGAATTTTGAGATTGACACATCATGTGTTTATCAATAGGTCAATTAGACCAAATTGATATGTTTTTGGTTGTGTGAGACTAGTGTTGTGTCTACAAGTGGATACATATAGGCCGTATCATGATAATTTGGTGATACAGATTGTTAAGAGATTTTTTCCTTTGGCACTGGTGATACACATGACATATTTTGACACAGACACGTAGTTGAGTAGTTAGCACATTGTATTACTTATAATTATAATTTTAATATTGCTCACAATATTGGTGATATTTTTGGTGGTGAGTTGGAGTCGTATCGCAAGCGTATCATAGATCGAGTATAATACGGGTGTGATACACTCCATGCGTTTGATAGAATGTATCCTACTCTAATTGGTGTTGGTTATATATCCTATGGATTGATTTTGATGTATATTGGATATCCATATACATGATAGAGTATATAAATATTACTTTACCTATGTGTGATACTCATAGTATATGTGTATTGGATATTTTTTGCATAAGGATGGTATGTGTATTATTTCTCTGAGAGCACACTGTTTTGACAGTGTGTGCACTATCATGGGAGTACCCGATAGTTAGGGGGGTATTTGCATAGTATTTTGGACTATTTTGGTAGTGTGGACAGTGGTGGTGTTCATTATTAGTATGCAGTACTGTAGGCAGTGCACATTAGTGCATTACAGTGCTGCAAAGTGCAACTCATGCACTGATGTCATGGTAGGCAAGTTTGAGGATTGGGGGTAAGATCGTGGCATCAACATGCCTTAGGAAAGCAGCTACTACTATATTGATGCAAGTAGCAGTAGCATAAGGAGCAAGGCAGCAACAACTGCAACAGTGATGCAAGCAACAGCAACATAAGGAGCAAGGCAGCAACAACTGCTGCATTGATGCAAGCAACAACAGCATAAGGAGAAAGGCAGCAACACATAGATGTGGGTTGTAGTCTTGTATTACTGAGCAGTTAGGATTATAGGAAGAGCTACTGTGAATTAATATATTGTCAGTGAAAGCCATAGTAGCAGTGTGCATGTACCCGAAAGTTGAGGTGTTAGCAAGACAGTGCGTACATTGGAGCAGCAACAACAGAATATATTGGGAATCTGATTTTGCTGAGGACTGATGTTGGTGTTGTATATTGGTGATGTTAGTGTATTGATAGTTAGTATATTATTAGTTATACTAAATACTAAGTTTAGTATCTTGCATATATATATATATATATATATATATATATATATATATATATATATATATATATATATATATTTTAAAGATAAGGTAGCAGTTGATATGATAAATTAGTATACAAGTTGATAGTTGTGACACTTAATGTTAGTATATATTATGTTATAAGTTAGACATTGGTAAGTAAGGTATGTTAGATAGTTAATTATAAATAGATGGGTGCATCTATAAACCCTAGCTAGTTAGTTTGACTAGTTTGACCTAGAGTTGACCCAGTTTGACTATTTTTACCTAGAATTGGCTTAATGAGCTAGAATTAGACTAGTTTAACTTATTTTTATTCCAAAACCTTGTATTGATGTAATATTCCAAATTTAGGTCTCCGAGATACCGTTTCGGACATCTTTGATATTGTTTACCAGATTCTAGGCAAGTATATTCTCTGATAATTTCTTATTTATTATATCCCCTATGTCTCTTGTATTTAGTGTATATATCCTTGATTTCTTGACACGATGGTTACCCAGATTAGTATATCCAAATCTCATCATGAGATATTATTCCTTGGTAATTATGGTTTATCTTGTGCAACCCTTGTTCCTCGTTCTTCTTGTACATGTGCAGACATTGAATCTTGGGGTGACTAGTTATCTACCCAGTGAATCTCGTGTCATAACATACTATGGTTGGATCCACTATACCAATCGGGGCGTGGAGTATTAGTGTAGATATGTGATTATACCCCTCCTTATGTATGTTCTTGTGAGTGTTGATCATACACCGCACGTATGATTAACCAGGCCCTAATCTTTGTGCAAGTTCCCAAGCCGATCACATGTTGAAACTGGTACTCACTCACATAGTAGTAGTATTTCTTGCTCATTGCCATGATGCTCATTTCCTTGTATTTAATTCCAGTATTCCTATTTTGTATATCTCTTGTACTTGTATCTTGCATCTTCTATATTCACTCTATTTACTGTTACATAGTTTTTATCATTTATTGGAACTGCTGTAAGAGGTGTACTTTACACCTTTCCTGACTGGATATATTTTTTCCAGATGACACTAAGAAGTGGTATTCCACTCACTACGGGCCTCAGGACGTAGTTGGCTTAGAGCCAGAGACCTTGGATCCAATCACGACACGCTATGAATACGAAATATAACCACTGAACAGGAGCAGTGGGTATACACAAATATCATAACCACCGAACACGAGCGGTGGGTGTACACGAATAAGCACACTGAAAACGAATAATGTGTGAACACGAAATATAATCAATACCCAATATATACGATGAGATACAATGTACACGAGTACCCGCTGAACACGGTAAGGGATAACATCTCCTAACGGGATCCATATAGTACCAGTCCATAAAATTACTGTGTCGGGATCAATGTATACAATTCTAGGACATTTATATGTACAATATTATAAATTGAAAATTATCAGAGAAATATACTCGCCTGAAGTCCTGAGCAAGGTGTGCCTCTCGATGCCCAAGCCAGTGTCACACAACCTATATATGGTATATTGAAGGTTCAAGAATAAAAATCAATAAAGTTGATGCAATTCTAGGTCGATACGCCATTTCTAAGTCAAACCAATAAAATCTAGGTTGCAAGAGTCTAATGCCAAGTCACTAAGTCGATACACTATGAAGCTATGCCATACAAGCTAATCTATAAGAGAACAAGGCACAAAAAGAGCCGTATCCTAAGATACGCAAGTTTAATATATAAAAGTAGTTTTTTAGATATATATTCAAGTTAATATTTATAATACTATAACAAATCAATTGAAATAGGATACCTTGGCCTTGCACCAATGCATATTGCACCTATCTTGATACCCAAAATCAATACCTTGGTAACGACCCATTACCTTGATGCTAAATACTAACTATTCATATTAATTACTAACATATACTTATACTAATATACATAGATACAACTACTAACATATATAACAAATAGTACACATGACTAATATACTTAACCAATAACTTATATACATAGATATATTTATATCTAATTATATACTAAACATTCTAACCAATATAACTAATCAACTAAGTTACTAACAATCTAAACTGATACACTAGCTAACAAGTATATCACTAGACTAACTAATATACTTAACTAATACCCATACTGAAACTACAACACTGATACACTAACCCAATCTAAAACCAAATACCCAACCTTATGATACTAGAACTGATACTACACAATACTGTGCACAAAACTGTGCACATGTCACCCCCTTTGGCTGTTGTACACAAAACTTCCTTACTAGATTGCTGCTAGTACCTCCCCATTGCAGAATTTGAACACTAAAACTGTATTGCACAATGTAGTGAACTGCAGTATTTTTTTTGATGTAGATCACTAATATAAATTTTGTGCACCAGGTAGTGTCCGATTGCATAGTAGAGAAGCTGTTGCTGCCCGATCCAGCTGCGGCTGCTGCTCTCTTCACTCGAAGACTGTTTTACCTATGGCTGGCCCGGGTTGCTAGCTCTCTACTCTACCTGTGTGCGCTGACTGCACAGGGACTGTGCAGTGCCCGACTGCACATTGGGCTCTTCCACACTGCTAAGACCCCTCCAGTGCTACAACTGCTAGCTAAAATCTGCTGCCACAAGCCCCCTCTCACTCACTCAAGCACACACAGACAAACATACACAACACAAACCTACACACAAAGATATCTATCTATACATCTATATATATACTCCTCATACATATATAAACTCTAACACATATATACGTATTTGTATAAGTACGCATATATATACATATAGATATAGATCTATACATAACTATAAATACTAACATATACACACATAGACACACACATATACCCAAACACAAAATACACTATTATATACAATATATACTACATAGATAGCATATATATATATATATATATATACACATGCACGTATACCAATAAGAGCAAAACACCAGACACATGGAGTGCACCGCACCCGTATCACACTTTCTCTATGATACGCTTGCGATACGGCTCCAACACACAACCAAAAGCATCCCGGAGGACACGAGAAAGTCTAAAATATTAATTATGAACAATACGTATAGTAATTAGAGTATCTATGTGTCTGTGTCACAATATGATATGCACAAGACCCCGTGTCGTAGGAAAACCCCCAAAATTAACCCATTTCGTCAAATTGAGGAGATACGACCTACACGTATCCAATTATAGACACGACATAATTTACTAACAAGCAATCAAATATCAATTAGATCTATTAGACCCAATGACAAGCACTACATGTGCCAATCTCAGAATTTTCCTAAAATTGGTACCAAATTAGACATAGTTCTACCGTAGGTCTCCAATGAACCTAAAACTAATTTCTATGGGTAGCCTATACATGTGGGTTGGTTTCTCATGGTTAAATCTTAGATCTAGAGTCTATTAGAAGGAAGAAAACTAAAATGTACCTATTGGAAGATGGATTCTCAATAAAAAGTTCCCAAGTGCAATGTAGCTCCTCTCCTTGTAGATCTTGGACTCCTCCTCCTTGCTTCTTGCTTCTTTCTTTATCCATGATATAGAAATCTCAATAATGAATTTAGAAAAAGATTGGTGAGAAATTGGTAGATAATTGATGAAGGAATTGAGGGAATTTGGAAGAGGGAAATATAGATCTAGAATTTGGAGAATTAATGAAATAAGAGCACTCTCTCTCCTCCTTGTGGCCGACAAAGTACCCCTCTCTCAAGCAATATAAAATATCACAAATACTCATTGGGGCCTCTCATAAAGAAATTAATTAGGGAGGAAATATTCTAGTCTAATGGTTTCTCTAATTAATCAACCTCCTAATCCATGGGCCTAATTCAATAGGCTCAAATTAAACTCATCCAAAATATTGGTTCATACATTCTAATAAATGGGTTTGGTCCACTACACAAGTCTATAAAAAATACAACTAGAAAACAAAAATTAATACAATAATTAAATAATCATGCATGCACCACTATTAAATACAAATAATCCTAGAACAAATAATACCCGTACCAATTACTTAACTACCCTTGAGTGAAAATTTGAGGGTGACAATCCTACCCACCTTAGAAAAATTTTGTCCTCAAAATTAAGGAAGAAACTATCTATCAAAGCAAACAACACAATGCAAGAAAGAATTATACCTCACGGCTTGAACAGATATGGATATCGCTCGCATATCTCGGCCTTTCGCTCCCAGGTACTCTCTCCTGGTAAGTGATGCCTCCATGCGACGTGCACCAAAAAAATCGTTTGGTTCCTCAGTACCTTCTCTCTCCGATCTAGAATCTCCATTGGCTGTTCTGGATAACTAAGAGTAGGGCCCACCTCTATCTCCGAGTGATCCAACACATGATTGGGATCTACAACGTACTATCTCAGTTATGACACGTGAAACACATTATGCACTCCCTTCTTTATAGGTGGTAAGTCTAGTCTGTATGCAACTGTACTGACCCTCTCAAGAATACTGAAAGGTTCGATGAATCGCGGACTAAGCTTGCCGCCTCCACCGAAACGAAACATACCACGTGTCGGAGAAATCCTCAAGAAAACCAGACCACCAACCTAGTACGAAACACAACCTTATCACTCTAAGAAACAATAATCAAACACAATCAAGACAAAACTAAAACTATACCTCAAACTCCAAAGGTCTCCGGTGGCTATCGATCCAATACCGCTACCTGTCCTGTGCCACTCAAAGTATGTCCCTGATAAGCTTCACCTTCTCTGCTGCATCCTCTACCATCTCTAATCCCAATAAAGCTTTGTCACCAACATTATCCCAGGACAATGGAGTGTGGCACCTCCGTCCATACAACGCCTAGAATGGTGATATCTCGATGCTGGCTTAGTAGTTGTTATTGTATATAAACTCTACCAAGCGAAGGTGATCCTCACAAGACTGTCTGTTCATCTGAGGGTGATAAGCGGTACTGAATTTGAGCTGAGTGCCCAAGCTAGCCTGCAAACTCCTCCAGAAATAGGACATGAAGCGACTATCCCGGTCTTAGACTATGCTTACCAGAATACCGTACAATCTGACAATCTGGCGCACATACATCTCCGCAAGTCTCTTCACAGATGTACCCACTTTAAATGGTAGAAAGTGGGCTAATTTGGTCAACCTATCCACGATGACCCAAATTACATCCTTTCCTCCTAGAGAACGCAGAAGTCCCGATACAAAATCCATGGTCACATGTTTCCATTTCCACTCCGGAATGGGTAAAGGCTGAAGTAATCCTCCTCGCCTCTATCTCTCTGCCTTGACCTGCTGGCAAACTAAGCATCTGGATACAAAGCTAGCTACCTCCTACTTCATGCCATACCACCATACATGCTCCCTCATGTCTAAATACATCTTATTAGCACCTGGATGCATAGTGTATTAAGAACGATGCACCTCCTGTAGAATCTTCTCGTGCAATGTTCCTATTGGTACACATAACCTACTACCGTGTCTCAATAATCCATCATCTGCGATGATATAGTCCTCTGCCAACCCGATATGAACCTGTGCTCTGTTGCTCTTCAGAGAATCATCCTCATACTGTCTGTCTTTGACTCGGTCCATCAGCTCTGACTGAACCTAAAATCCCCACATCTGTGTTGTGACTCCAGGAATTAATACCTCAATGAAAAAATTGTCAAGATCTGCCAATAAATATTTGTCTCTAGTCAAGCACATAGCCACGGGATACCTGCTCAAAGCATCCGCGACTACGTTGGCCTTCCCTGGATGGTACTTCAAGGATATGTCGAAATCTTTTATCAGCTCCAACCATCGCCGCTGCCTCATGTTGAGCTATTTTGTGTAAACACATACTTTAAGATCTTATGGTCTGTGAAGATCTATACTCTCTCTCTCCATACAAATATTATTTCTATAATTTGAGAGGAAAGATAACCGCTGCCAACTCTAAATTTTAGGTAGGGTAGTTCTTCTCATGCGGGCGTAATTGCCTGGAAGCATAGGCAATCACATTTCTGTGCTGTTGTAATACACAACCCAAACCCTTCCCTGATGCATCACTGTAAATAGAAAATCCTCCTGCTCTTGATGGCAGTGTCAAGATGGGAGCTGTAGTCAATCTTCTCTTTATCTCCTCAAATATTGACTGACAATCCTCTATCCAGATAAATTCTATGTCCTTTCTGGTCAGTCTAGTCATCGGCTCTGTAAGTCTGAAAAAGTCCTGAACAAACCTCCGATAGTAGCCTGCTAATCCAAGGAAGCTCCTGATTTCTGTTACTGAACTCGGGGTAAACCACGATTCAACTGCTGAGATCTTATTCGGGTCCACCGAGATTCCATCTCCTGTAATAACATGCCCAAGGAATTCAACCTTATCAAGGAAGAATTCGCACTTCGATAACTTGCCATAAAGCTTCTCCTTCCTGAGGGTCTCCAAAACAATCCTCAAGTGTTGCTCATACTCCTCTGGGGTCTTCGAATATATCATAATATCATCAATAAAGACTATAACAAACTGGTCCAGGTACTGATGAAATACATTATTTATCAGGTTCATGAACACTGCTGGGGCATTGGTCAACCCAAACGGCATAACCAAGAACAACTGCCCATAGCGAGTCCTGAAAGTTGTCTTCGGGATGTCTTCCCTCTTCACTTTCACCTGGTGGTACCCTGACCTCAAGTCTATTGTTGAGAATACCTTCGCTCCGCTCAACTGGTCAAATAAGTCATCTATCTACGGCAACGGGTATTTGTTCTTGATAGTGAGGTTATTAAATGTCCTATAGTCGATATATATATGTACCGACCCATCCTTCTCTGGTACAAAAAGTACTGGAGCACCCCATGGTGATAAACTAGAACGGATAAAGCCCTTGTCTTATAACTCATCTACCTTCTTCTTCAACTCTGCCAGTTCGATATTGTTTACTCTATAGAGGTGCTGAAAGATTGGCTCTGCCCCTGGCACTAAATCTATAGAGAATTCCACATCTCTGTCCAGCGACAACCCCGGCAACTCCTCTGGAAAGACATCCAATAATTCTGTAATTAACGGATGTAGCGGTTCCTGTTACTCAACCAAAGCTCCATAGAAATTGCCTTTGCTCTGCTCTGATCCTTGGAGGAACTTAAACTCCGACTCTCCTTGCGTCTGAAATAAAACTCTGCCTCCACGACAATTGATACTAGCGTGATGTCTACTCAACTAATCCATCCCGAGTACTATATCGTAACTCAAAAGTGGCATTACGAGTAAACAAATGCTCAGCTCATGGCCTACAAAATAAACTCTCCGGTTCTTGCAAACATCACTGACCAGGATGATGCCACCCCCAGTCATAATCTTGAAAGTCCTCGCCAACGATTCAGACTCAAGACGATGCCTCAAAGAAAAAGATACAGATACAAAGCTATGAGAAGCACCAGAATCGAACAAAATATGAGCTGGAAAGGAGTCGAGATAAACTGAACCTGAGATGACATCACCAATCGGCTCCTCCTCCTCGACAATCAAGGCAAAAGCTTGCCCTTGTCGCTGTGCTCCCCTCTGTTGCTGATGCTGGGCAAACTGCTGTTGCTGTGGGGGAAGAGGTCCTTTCTACTGGCCCGCTGGTGGTCTAGCGGGTGCCCTCTGTGCCTGTCCTCCACCCTGAGCTGGACGAGCTGGGACTTTGGGACAAGCCCACAACTGATGATCTTCTGATCCACAGAATAAGCATTGACCTAGTCTCATCCTGCATGCGTCCTATCCATGTCCTTGCTTCTTACAGAAAGTGCAAGGAAGTGCTGCCCTCTAGATTTGATGCATCTGCTGAGCCGGCGCTCTAGCTGACCCATGATACTGCTTCCTCTGGTGCTGGTAAGGCCTTTGGTACTGCTATTGGAAGTGAGGCCTCTTCGTTGGACCCGTGTTATTGCTGGATCCTCCGGTGTCCCTCGGCCTCTTAGAGCCAAGATCTAAGTCATCCTCTGCTCTCTGTGCCTATCTTAGTATCTCCTTGAAGGTGGCGATAGGATCTCCGTTGGTGTGGGGTTTGACCTCCCGATTCAAGCCCTTCCTGAACTTCCTTACTCTGTCTCTAGGATTCTGACCCTCGACGAAGTGACCTAGACGGCAATACTCAGCCGTATACTCATCTACTAACATACCTCCCCGGACGAGGTATTGGAATTGACTCTCCAAAGATGTAAGAGCCACGTCTGTTAAGAACTTATCCTTGAAAATCTTTTTGAAGGCTGTCCAGAACCATGTCAAGGCAATGTTGAATATCATACAACCCGCTGCCTCTATCTGTAGCACCTCTAGAATCTACGCCAGCCGCAGGTTCCGCTCGATGTCCTTGATCCACTCATCCGCATAGATAATTCCCTTTGTGCCCCTGAAGTCCTTCAAGCCCATCCTCTTGAAGTTGATAATGGTACCCGGCCTTGGCTGATGCGGAATAAACTGAGTTGGTGCCGTCTGTGGCTGGGCGGGAGTAGCTTTCTCTACTGTTGTAAGTACGATCTGGTGAGCGTTCTATACGCTCTATCGTAGGACCTCTAACTGTCATTGCTGCGCCTCCATCATCTGCTGTAAGAGTACGAACAACTATGTCTGATCAACTACTAGTGGTGGAGGTGGAAGATCCTCGGAAACTGCCTGTCCTCTCCTCGGTACTGGAGGTGGAGCACCTCCGAAAGCTGCTGCCGATACGCCCACCTAGATCGGTGAAGCTGACCTCCTGAATGTAGGTACTGGACCATCGTTTGAGGGTGCTACCCTCAAGGGTGATGAAGAGACTAATCGCGTTGTCGTGGCAACTGATTGCTATTAACGCATATTCGGCGGCATCCTGAAGATAGATTGAATTATGGAATCAATATTGAATATGATACGATAACATCAAGGAAAAACATAATAGTATTAAATGTAAAGCAATATTCAATAGATAAGGATTTGCAAAAAATAGAGATTGGAATTTTTCTAGGTGTGACTGAGTAAACTCTCAGCCTAAATCATGTTTCCTAAAGCAGGCTCGTAGCAGTACTCTAGACGAGCACAACTATGAAATTGTACTAATTGTGAATCTAGACCTGCATAGACCACTACTAAAAATATGTCATGACCCGCACCCGGATGTTCGGGCACGAGTACGTAGTTACCCACAGCCTACACCGCAGTATCGGCGGTAGAACGCTGTCAGGGTCATTTCTTACTATCTAACATCTCAGCAATATAATATGGTATATGTCGATCATTTCAACTCCAAACGAAGGAGCAACTTGGTATCTCACAAGTATAACTAATCTCAATCATAAAACAAACTAAGGATGATAAAGCACAAATGGAATAATGAAGGAACAATAAAGATACAATCAATAATCTGAAATAATATACAAGATGTGAATCCACCAAAAGAATAGTCTAATATAATCCAATACAAATAAACTAGACCTCTTCGGGCTCTGCAACTAAGTCCTCCTGGTCAATAGGAGTATCCTCTATAGGTAAGCCATCTTGCGGCTCATAGAATGTGGGACACTGCTTTATAAAGAAGTCATCTGGAAAAATATATCCAGTCAGGATAGGAGCGAAGTACATACCTCAGAAAGCAGTTTCAATAACATAATCGAGCATATAAAATAGATAATAGAAATGAAATACAAGATCACTAAACATATGAATGAATGAACACGATATACAGGTAATGTACACGGATATAGATCAACAATATGATGAAATAACTTTAATCTAAATTAACTAATGTGCCTTAGAATACAAGTTTATTATGTGATCGGGTTGGGTGAACATGATCAGGTAAGACAATTACAAGTGAGGTATGTAACCAGAATGTACATGATGTAAAAATAGGGCTTTGATCACATGATCAACTCCTACTCTCCCATCGCAACTAATACCGATGGATCCAATCACGACACGCTACAAACATGAAATATAACCACTGAACACGAGCAATGAGTGTACACGAATATCATAACCACCGAACATGAGCGGTGGGTATACAAGAATAAGCATACTGAATACGAGTAGTGTGTGAACATAAAATATAATCAATACCCAATATACACGATGAGATACAATGTACACGAGTACCCACTGAACACGGTTGGGGATAACATCTCCTGATGGGATCCATATAGTACCAGTCCGTAAAATCACTATGTCGAAATCAATGTATACAATTCTAGGACAAATATATACAATATTATGAATTAAAAACTATCAGAGAAATGTACTCGCCTGAAGTCCTGAGCAAGGT
Source organism: Iris macrosiphon (assembly GCA_036927795.1). Lineage (NCBI taxonomy): Eukaryota > Viridiplantae > Streptophyta > Magnoliopsida > Asparagales > Iridaceae > Iris > Iris macrosiphon. The sequence continues at coordinate 142,797,135 of JAYESA010000019.1, read as the reverse complement.
GTGTCTCTCGATGCCCAAGCCGGTGTCATATAACCTATATATGGTATGTTGCATCAATACAAGGTTCAAGAATGAAAATCAATAAAGTTGATGCAATTATAGGTCGATACGCCATTTTGAAGTCAAACCAATGAAATTTAGGTTGCAAGAGTCTAATGCTAAGTCACTAAGTCGATACACCATGAAGCTATGCAATATAAGCTAATCTATGAGACAACAAGGCACTCAAAGAGCCGTATCCTAAGATACACAAGTTTAATATATGAAAATAGTGTTTTAGATATATATTCAAGTTAAATTTTATAATACTACAACAAATTAATTGAAATATGATACCTTGGCCTTGCCCCAATGCGTATCGCACCTATCTCGATACCCAAACTCAATACCTTGGTATCGACCCATTACCTTGATGCAACTACTAACTATTCATACTAATTACTAACATATACTTATACTAATACACATAGATATAACTACTAACATACATAACAAATAGTACACATAACTGATATACTTAACCAATAACTTATATACATAGCTATATATATATATATATATATATATATATATATATATATATATATATATAGCTAATTATATACTAAACATTCTAACTAATATAACTAATCAACTAAGTTACTAACCATCTAATTGATACACTAGCTAACAAGTATATCACTAGACTAACTAATATACTTAACTACTACCCATACTAAAACTGAAACACATATACACTAACCCAATCTAAACCCAAATACCCAACCTCATGATACTATAACTGATATTACACAGTACTGTGCACAAAATTGTGCACATGTCACCCCCTTTGGCGGCTGTGCACAAAACTTCCTTGCTAGATTGCTGCTAGTACCTCCCCATTGTAGAATTTGAACAATGAAACTGTATTGCACACTGCAGTGAACTGTAGTATTTTTCTTGATGCAGATCACTACTGCAAATTTTGTGCACCAGGTATTGTGCAACTGTACAATGACTGTACAGTATCCGACTGCACAGTAGAGAAGTTGTCGCTTCCCGATCCTGCTACGGTTGCTGCTCTCTTCACTCGAAGACTGTTTTACATGTGTCTGGCTCGGGTTGCTGACTCTCTGCTCTACCTGTGTGCACTGACTGCACAGGGACTGTGCAGTGCCCGACTGCACAGTGGGCTCTTCCACACTGCTGAGACCCCTCTTGTGCTTCAACTGCTACCTAAAATCTGCTTCCACAAGCCTCCTCTCACTCACTCAAGCACACACAAACACACATACACAACACAAACCTACACACTAATATAGCTAGCTATACATCTATATATATACTCCTCATACATATATAAACTCAAACATATACATACTTATATGTATAAGTACCCATATATATACATATAGATATTGATCTATACATAACTATAAATACTAAAATATACACACATAGACACAAACACAAAATATACTATTATATACAATATATATTACATAGATAACATATATATATATATATATATATATATATATATATACACACACACACACATACATATGCACATATAGCAATAAGAGCAAAACACCAAACACGTGGAGTGTACCGCACCCGTATCACACTTTCTCTATGATACGCATGTGATACGGCTCCAACACATAACCAAATGAATCCCAGAGGATATGAGCAAGTCTAAAACATTAATTATGAATAATATGTATAGTAATTAGAGTATCTATGTATCCGTGTCACAATATGATATGCACAAGGTCCCGTGTCGGAGGAAAACTCCCAAAATTAACCCGTTTTGTCAAATTGACGAGATATGGCCTACACGTATCCAATTGTGGATATGACACTAGTTACTAACAAGCAATCAAATATCAATTAGATCTATTATCCCCAATGACAAGCAATACATGTGTCAATCTCGAAATTATTCCAAAATTGGCACAAAATTGGACATAACTTCCACCGTAGGACTCCGATGATCCTAAAACTAATTTCTACGGGTAGCCTATGCATGTGGGTTGGTTTCTAATGGTTAAATATCAGATCTAGAGTCTATTAGAAGTGGAAAAACTGAAATGTACCTATTGGCAGATGGATTCCCAATGAAAAGTCTCCAAGTGCAAAGTAGCTCCTCTCCTTATAAATCTTGGCCTCCTCCTCCTTGCTCCTTGATTGTTTCTTGTAGATCCTTGATGTTGAAATCTCAATGATGAATTTAGAAAGATATTGGTGAAGAATTGGTGGACGATTGATGAGAGAATGGAGAGAATTTGGAAGAGAAAAATGTAGATCTAGAATTTGGAGAATTAATAAAATAAGAGCACTCTCTCTCCTCCTTGTGGCCGACCATGTACCCCTCTCTCAAGCATTATAAAATGTCACAAATACCCCTTGGGGCATCTCATGAAGAAATTAATTAGGAAGGAAAGGTTCTAGTCTAATAGTTTCTCTAATTAATCAACCTCATAATCCATGGGCCTAATTCAATGGGCTCAAATTAAACTCATCCAAAATATTGGTTCATGCATTCTAATAAATAGGTTTGGTCCACTACACAAGTCTAAAACAAAACTATAACTAAAAAACAACAATTAATACAATAATTAAATAATCATGCATGCACAACTATTAAATACAAATAATCCTAGAACAAATAATATCCATGGCAATTACTAAACTACCCTTGAGTGAAAATATGAGGGTGACAATATATATATCTAGTTATTTATATGTATGTGATTATATATATCTATATATATGTAGTTGTGAGAGGAATATATATATATACATAGATGTGTAGTGTTGTGTTTGACCTGTTGTGTCTGTGTGTGGTGTGTGAGCGGTATTGTGGCAGTGTTGAGGGACTTGAGCAGCAGGTCGAGCTCGTGCATCAGGATATGCACAATAGGTATCAATAGGGGGCTTGACAATTCATTGAGAGAGGGAGCAACTGAGGCTAGAGCACTGCAGTTTTGAGCAGAGCAGCAACTCGATGCAATTGAGGCTCGAGCACAGTACAGTTTCGAGCAGAGCAGCAGCTCAGTGCAACTGAGGCTCGAGCACTGCAGTTTGAGCCCGAGCAGTAGCTCAGTGCAACTGAGGAATGCATACTACCGCTTTGATCCGAGCACAATATTGGGTGTAGACTTTAACTGTGCAATTCAGTACTTGTGATTCAGTGAGTTGTTCAGTCCTTGAAATCAGTCCAATGTGTTGTGCCCGAGCATAGTGTACCAATTCCATGTTTCAGTGTAGTGTTAGTTTAGTTTGTTAGTTTGATTTAGTGAGTTAACCAAGGTATTAGAAGATGGTTAGTTAGTATTTAAGGTTTAGTTTCAGTAAGTTTCAGTGGTTAAAAATTACTTAGTTAAGGTATTACTAGTAGTTAGTATCTATATACATATATTAGTGTAGACATATATATATATATATATATGTTAGTAAATAGTTAGCTATGTATACAAATATTTGTATTAGTTGTCATTGTATTGATATCTAGTTAGTTAGATATATGTAGTATGGTATATATTTATTGTTAGTAGTTAGATATTGTATATAGCTAGTACTTGAGGTATTATGTATTGTGTTTTAGCATTTTAGCTTGGGGTATTATATTGTATTAGCTATATATTAAGTTTTGGGTTACCTCGGGATACCAAGGTATTGCCAAAGTATTGGGCTGATTCCCAGGGTATTGACTTTGGGTACCGAGATAGGTGTGATACGCATTGGTGCAAAGCCAAGGTATCATATTTTTATTATTTTAATACAGTATTATAATATTTGACTTGAATATATATATAAAATATTATTTTCATATTCAAAAACTTGTGTATCTTAGGATACGGTTTTTTGAGTGTCTTGTAGTATCTTAGATTAGCTTGTATAATTTAGTTTCGTAGTGCATCGACTTAGTGACTTAGTGTTAGACTCTTGCAAACTAGATTATATTGCTTTGACATAAAAATGGCTTATCGACCTAGAATTGCATCAACTTCACTTTTTTTCATTCTTGAACCTAATATTGATGCAACGTACCATATATAGGTTGTGTGACACCAGCTTGGGCATCGAGAGACGCACCTTGGTTAGGACTTCAGGCGTGTATATTTCTCTGATAGTTTTTAATTCATAATATTGTATATATGCATGCTCTAGAATTGTATACTTGATCCCAACACAGTAATTTCAAGGACTGGTACTATATGGATCCCGTCAGGAGATGTTATCCCCTACAGTGTTCAGCGGGTACTCGTGTACATATATCTCATCGTGTATATAGGGTATTGATTATATTTTATGTTCACACACTGCTCGTGTTCTGTGTGCTTATTTGTGTACACCCACCGCTCATGTTCGATGGTTATCATATTCGTGTACACCCACTTCTCGTGTTCAATGGTTATATTTTTGTTCGTAGCGTGTCGTGATTGGATCCATCGGAATTAATTAGGGGTGGGTGAGTAGGAGTTGATTATGTGATCAAAGCCATTGTTACATCGTGTACATTCTGGTTACATACCTCACTTGTAATCGTCTTACCGGATCATGTTCACCCAAATCAATCACATAATGAACTTGTATTCTGAGGCACATTAGTTAGTTTAGATTGCAGTTATTCATCATATTGTGATATTCATATTGTTGATATATATTCCCGTACATTACTTGTATATCTTGTTCATTCATTCATATGTTTAGTGATCTTGTATTTCATTTCTATATCAGTTTATATGCTCGATTATGCTATTGAAACTGATTTCAGAGGTATGTACTTTGCTCCAATCCTGACTGGATATATTTTTCCAGATGACTGGCTTATAGAGCAGTGTCCCATATTCTACGGGCCGCAGGATGGCGTACCTTTAGAGGATACTCCTGTAGACCAGGAGGACTTAGTTGCAGATCCCGATGAGGTCTAGTTATATTTGTATTGTATTCTATTAGACTATTATTCTTTTGTTGAGATTCACATCTTGTATATTATTTTAGATTGTGGATTGTATCTTATTCTTTCCTTCGCTATTCCATTCGTGCATTATTCTTCCTTAGTTTGTTTTGTGATTGAGATTAGTTATTCATGGGAGATACCATATTGCTCCTCCGTTTGGAGTTGAGATGATTGACAGGTACCATATTGTATTATTGAGATGTTAGATAGTTAGAAATGACCCAGACAACGTTCTACCGTCAATTCTGCGGCGTAGGCTGGCGTATCTATTAAATATTATTTTAGTTTGAATATTATTTTACTTTGAATAAAGTTTTGTCCTTCTTTGATAATATTGTATCATATTCAATATTGATTTCGTATTTCAATCTATCTTCAGGTTGCTACCGAAGACGCGTTCCCACCGATCAGGTGCCGCGATAGCACGATCAGTCTCTTCATCACCCTTGAGGGCAGCACCCTCAGACGATGGTCCAGCACCTACATTCAGGAGGTCAGCTTCACCGGTCCAGGTGGACGTATCGGTAGCAGCTTTCGGAGGTTCTCCACCTCCAGTACCGAGGAGAGGGCATACAGTTTTCGAGGATCTTCTACCTCCACCACTAGTAGCTGATCAGACACAGATGTTCGCGCTCTTCCAATAGATGATAGAGGCAGAATAGCGACAGTCAGAGGTCCTGTGATAGAGCATGGAGAATGCTCACCAGATCATACTTACATCAGTTGAGAGAGCTACTACAGCCCAGCCACAGACGGCACCAGCTCAGTTTATTCTGCATCAGCCGAAGCCGGTTACTATCATCAACTTCAAGAGGATGGGCCTGAAGGACTTCAGGGGCACAGAGGGGATTATTTATACGGACAAGTGGATCGAGGACATCGAGCGAAACCTACGACTGGCACAGATTCCTGAGGTGCTACAGATAGAGGCAGCTGGTTGTATGATGTTCGACATTGCCTTGATATGGTTCCGGACAGACCCGAGAATTATAGTACCAGGACTCTCTTGGGAAGCCTTCTAAGAGCTTTTCAAGGAGAAGTTTTTCCCAGATGTGGCCCTTATATCTTTGGAGAGTCAGTTCCAATACCTCATCAAGGGAGGTATGTCAATGGACGAGTATGCGGCAGAATATTGTTGTCTAGGTTACTTCGTGGAGGGCCAGAACCCTAGAGGCAGAGCAAGAAAGTTCAGGAAGGGCCTGAACCGGGAGGTCAAATCCCATACCAATGGAGATCCTACCGCTACCTTCGAGGAGATACTCAAACAGGCGCAAAGAGCGAAGGATGACTTAGAGCTTGGCTCTAAGAGGCCGAGGGACACAGGAGGATCCCACAACAACACGGGTCCAGCAAAGAGGCCTCACTTCCAACAGCAGCACCTGAGGCCTTACCATCACCAGAGGCAGCAGTATCATGGGCCAGCTAGAGCGTCGGCTCAACAGATGCATCAGATCCAGAGGGCAGCAGTTTCTTGCACTTTCTATAAGAAGCAAGGACACAGATGAGATGCATGCAGAATGAGGCTAGAACAATGCTTATTTTGTGGATCGGAAGATTATTAGTTGCGGGCTTGTCCCAAAGTCCCATCTCATCTAGCCCAAGGTGGAGGACAGGAACAGAGGGCACCCACTAGACCACTAGCGGGCTAGCAGAGAGGACCTCTTCCACCACATTAGCAACAGTTTGCCCAACATCAGCAGCAGAGAGGAGTGCAGCGACAGGGGCAAGTTTTTGCCTTGACTGTCAAGGAGGAGGAGCAGATTGGTGATGTCATCTCAGGTTCAGTTTATCTCGACTCCTTTTCAGCTCATGTTTTGTTCAATTCTGGTGCTTCTCATAGCCTTGTATCTGTATCTTTTGCTTTGAGGCATTATTTTATGTTTGAACCATTGGCAAGGACTTGTAAGATCATGACCGAGGGTGGCATCATCCTGGTTAGTAATGTTTATAATAACCAGAGAGGTTATTTGGGAGGCCGTGAGATGAGCGTATATTTACTTGTGATGCCACTTTCGAGTTACGATACTATACTCGGGATGGATTGATTGAGTAGACATCACGCTAGTATCGATTGTCATAGAGGCAGAGTTTTATTTCAGACGCTAAGAGAACCGGAGTTCAAGTTCATCCGAGGAGCAGAGTAGAGCGAAGGCAATTTCTGTGGAGCTTTGGTAGAAGAGCAGGAGCCGCCACATCTGTTGATTACAAACTTTTTGGATTTCTTTCTAAATGAGTTGTCAGGGTTGCCACCGAACAGAGATATGGAATTCTCTATAGATTTGGTGCCAAGCGCAGAGCCGAAATCTCAGCACGTCTATAGAGTCAACAACCGCGAACTGGTAGAGTTGAAGAAGCAGGTGGATGAGTTACAAGACAAGAGCTTTATCCATTCTAGTTCATCACCATGGGGTACTCCAATACTTTTTGTACCAAAGAAGGATTGGTCGGTATGTATGTATATCGACTTAGGGCACTTAATAACCTCACTATCAAGAACAAATACCCGTTGCTACGGATAGATGACTTGTTTGACCAGTTGAGCGGAGTGAAGGTATTCTCAAAGATATACTTGAGGTTAGGGTACCACCAGGTAAAAGCGAAGAGGGAAGATATCTCGAAGACAGCTTTCAGGACTCGTTATGGGCAGTTCGAGTTCTTGGTGATACCGTTTGGGTTGACCAATGCCCCGACAGTGTTCATGAACCTGATGAACAAGGTATTTCATCAGTACCTGGACTAGTTTGTTGTGGTCTTTATTGATGATATTCTGATATATTCGAAGACCCCAGAGGAGCATGAGCAGCACATAAGGATTGTTCTGGAGACCCTCAGAAAGGAGAAGTTGTATGGCAAGTTATCGAAATATGAATTCTTCCTTAATAAGGTTGAATTCCTTAGGCATGTCATTACAGGAGATGGAATCTCGGTAGACCCGAAGAAGATTTTATCAGATGAATCGTGGTCTATCCCGAGTTCAGTAGCAGAGATCAGGAGCTTCCTTGGATTAGCAGACTACTACCGGAGATTTATTCAGGAATTTTCCAGACTTGTAGAGCCGATGACTAGACTGACTAGAAAGGACATGAAATTCGTTTGGACTAAGGATAATCAGTCATTATTTGAGGAGCTGAAGAGGATATTGACTACAGATCCAATCTTAACACTACCATCAGGTGTAGGAGGATTTTCCATTTAAAATGATGCATCAGGGAAGGGTTTGGGTTGTGTGTTATAGCGGCACGAGAAGGTGATTGCCTATGATTTCAGGCAATTATGCCTGCATGAGAAGAACTACCCTACCCATGATTAGGAGTAGGCAGCGGTTATCTTTGCTCTTAAATTATGGAAACACTACTTGTATGGAGAGAGAGTAGAGATCTTCATCGACCATAAGAGCTTAAAGTATGTGTTTACACAAAAAGAGACCAACATGAGGTAGCGGCGATGGTTGGAGCTGATAAAAGACTTTGACATATCTTTGTAGTACAATCCAGGGAAGGCCAACGTAGTTGTGGATGCTTTGAGCAGGTATCCCGTGGCTATGTGCTTGACTAGAGACAGACATTTACTGGCAGATCTTGACAGTTTGGGCATTGAGGTACTAGTTCCTGGTGTCGCAGCACAGATATGGGGACTTCAGGTTCAGTCAGAGCGGATGGACCGGGTCAGAGCCGGACAGTATGAGGATGAGTCTCTAAGGAGCATCAGAGCATAGATTTAGATGGGGTTAGTAGAGGACGTTATCATCGCAGATGATGGATTATTGCGACACCGTACCAGGTTATGTGTACCGAGAGGAGCATTGTGCGAGGAGATTCTGCAGGAGGTGCATCGTTCTCAATACTCTATGCATCCAGGTGCCAACAAGATATATTGAGATATGAGAGAGCATGTATAGTAGTATGGCATAAAGCGGGAGATAGCTAGCTTCATGTCTAGATGCTTAGTTTGCCAGCAGGTCAAGGCAGAGAGACAGAGGCCAGGTGGATTGCTTCAGCCTTTGCCCATTCTGGAGTAAAAATAGAAATATGTGACTATAGATTTTGTATCGGGACTTTCGCGTTCTCCAGGGAAAAAAGATGCGATTTCGATCATTGTGGACAGGTTGACCAAATCAGCCCACTTTCTGCCATTTAAAGTGGGTACATCTACAGAGAGACTTGCGGAGATATATGTGTGCCAGATTGTCAAATTATATGGTATTCCAGTGAGCATAGTCTCGGATCGGGATAGTTGCTTTACGTTCCATTTTTGGAGGAGTTTGCAGGCTAGCTTGGGCACTCAGCTCAAGTTCAGTACCGCTTATCACCCTCAGCCGGACGGACAGTCAGAGAGGACTATTCAGACTCTCGAGGACATGCTACGTACCTATATTTTGGATCTTGGAGGTTCTTGGGAGGATCACCCTCACTTGGTAGAGTTTTCATACAACAACAGCTACCAAGCCAGAATTGATATGTCACCATTCGAGGCATTGTATGGACAGAGATACCGCACTCTGCTATCCTAGGATGATCTTCGGGATAGAGCTTTATTGGGACCAGAGATGGTAGTGGATGCAGCAGAAAAGGTAAAGCTTATTAGGGTCAGACTTCGAGTGGCGCGGGACAGGTAGCGGCATTGGGCCGATACCCATCGGAGACCTTTGGAGTTTGAGGTATAGCTTTAGTTTTGTCTTGTTTGTGTTTGATTATTGTTGGTCAGAGTGCTAAGTTTATATTTCATGCTAGGTTGGCGGTCTGGTTTTCTTGAGGATTTCTCTGACACGTGGTATGATTTGTTTCGGGGAGGCGGCAAGCTTAGTCCGTGATTCATCGGATCTTTCAGTATTCTTGAGAGGGTCTGTGCCATTACATATAAAGTAGACTTACCACATGCAAATGGAGGGAGTGCACAATGTGTTTCACATGTCGTAGTTGAGACGATACATGGCAGATCATAGTCATGTATTGGATCACTCAGAGATAGAGGTGGGCCCTACTCTTAGTTGTCCAGAGCAGCCGATGGAGATTCTGGATCAGAGAGAGAAGGTGCTGAGGAACCAGATGATTCCTTTTATGCACGTCGCGTGGAGGCATCACTCACCAGGGGAGAGTACCTGGGAGCGAGAGACCGAGATGTGCGAGCGATATCCATATCTGTTTGAGGCATGAGGTATAATTCTTTCTTGCATTGTATTATTTGATTTTGATAGTTAGTTTCTTCCTTAATTTCGAGGATTTTTTTTTCTAAGGTGGGTAAGATTGTCACCCTCACTTTTTTATTCAAGGGTAGTTTGGTAATTAACATGGATAATATTTATTTTAGGATTAATTATATTTAATATTGTGCATGCATGATTTATTTAATTATTGTATTATTATTGTTTGCTAGTTATAGATTTATTTTAGACTTGTGTAGTGGACCTAACCCATTTATTATAATGCATGAACCATCATTTTAGTTTGAGTTAGATTGAGCCCAAGAATTAGGCCCATGGATTAGGTGGTTGGATTATTTTGAGAACCATTAGACTAGAACCTTCCCTCCCTAATTAATTTCTTTATGAGAGGCCCCAAGGGGTATTTGGAATATTTTAAATTTATTGGAAGGGAGGTTACATGGCCGGCCATAGAGGGGGAGAGAGAGTGCTCTCTCATTTCATTTTATTCCCAAATTCTTCGATCTACATTTTTCCTCTTCCAATTTCCCTCCATTCTCTCATCAATTCTCCACCAATTCTTCACCAATTTCTTTCCTAATTCTTCATTGAGGCTTCTACATCAAGGATCTATAAGAAGGAAGCAAGGAGCAAGGAGGAGAAGGCCAAGATCTACAAGGAGAGGAACTACTTGGCATTTGGAGACTTTTTATTGGGAATCCATCTCCCAATAGGTATATTTCAGTTTTTTCCCTTCTATTTAGACTATATATCTAAGATTTAACCATAAAAAACTAACCCACGTGCATAGGCTACCCATAGAAATTGGTTTTAGGTTCATCGGAGACCTACGGTGGAAGTTATGTCCAATTTGGTACCAATTTTAGGAGAATTCCAAGATTGGCACATGTAGTTCTTACCATTGGGTCTAATTGATCTAATTGACATGTGATTTCTTATTTGTGACTAGTGTCGTGTCAATAATTGGATACATGTAGGCCGTATCTCGTCAATTTGACAAAACGGGTTGATTTTGGGAGATTTTGTCCGACACGGGGCCTTATGCATATCACATTGTGACACGAACACGTAGATACTCTAATTACTATATGTATTTTTCATAATTAATGTATTAGGCTTGTTTATATCCTTCGAGATGTGTTTGTTTGTGTGTTGAAGCCGTATCGCACGAGTATCATAGAGCTAGTGTGATACGGGTGCGGTGCACTCCACGTGTTTGTTGTTTTGTCTTAGTTATATAGATGATAATTAAGTGATATATATATGTATATGTTAGTGTATTTGAGTTTGGGTTTCTGTGTGTTTATGTATGTATATACTAGTGTATATAGTTTTATATATATATATATATATGTGTGTGTGTGTGTGTGTGTGTGTGTGTGTTGGTTTATATATATGTGTTTATATATATGTGGATATATATATATATATATATATATATATATAGTTACTTATATGTGTGTGATTATATATATCTATATATATATATATAGTTGTGAGAGGAATATATATATTGTCACGACCCGCACCCGGTGTAAGGGTACTAGTCGGAAACAACGCCCAGCCTACGCCGCAGAATCGGCGGTAGAACACTCTCTAGATAGTCTATCTAACAATATAATGAACCACCAATAATGATAGTATACTCAATCACAGAACTAAGATAGAAATGAGAACGAATCAGATAAAGAATAGAATAGTCACAATTCAACTCATGAGTCTAAAATAATATATCAATGAGTCTGAAGAACAACAAAATAAGATGGAGACAAATCCAGTACAAAGAATACTACGAAGCTACAACTCCAGGGTCAACTATCTCAGTTGGGATAAGTCCCTCTTGAGCCAGGGTCTCGGAATCTAAACCCACAACATCCTGAGGTCCATAAAAGGTAGGGTACCACTCTTCAGTATCATCTGGAAAAATATATCCAGTCAGGAAAGGAGTAGAGTACATCTCTAACAGCAGTTATAATTAATGATAATAACTATGTAGCAGTATATAGCTATAGATAAACAAGATGCACAATAGATATAAGAGATATATGTACGATAAGGAAATACTGAAAATAAATACAATAATGAACAATATGCCAATGAAACAATAATACTAATGACTAAGTGTGTGAGTACTAGCTTAACATGGGATCGGCTTGGGCAAGATGCAATGCGGCCTTGCTAATCATAAGTGCGGTTTATGATCAACACTATTCATTTACCAGTACTTTATTCAATAGGGATTTGATCACATATTTATACTAATACTCCCCACCCCCGACTGGTATAATAGATCCAACCACGGTATGCTATGGCACGAGATTCCCCAAGAAGATAGCTAGTCTCCCCGAGAATCGGTGTCTGTACATGTACAAGATAACCAATGAAACAATACTTGCACCATATATACCATATACCAAGGAATAACATCTCATGAAGAGATCCGGATATACCAATCCGTGTAACCATAGTGTCAAGAGAACATGGATATCTATACTAGATACAGTGAACATAGAGGATATCATAAATGAGAAACTATCAGAGAATGTACTCGCCTGAAGTCCAATGAATAGTCTCACAGATGTCTGACTCGGTGCCTCGAAGACCTAGATATGAAATACAACATCAATACAAGGTCCCGAAAAGAGAACAAGTCAAACTAGTCAACTTCTAGGTCAATAAGTCAATTCTAGGTCAAAAGTCAACTATGGTTAACTCTAAAGTCAATTATGGTCAAACCAAGGTCAATCCTCACAAAACATCTATAATAATATAAAATAATAAATTAACCAATTTGGAACCATGGTTTTAAACCATCTTGGTACCCACACAATGTATGCTTAAGATACATATAATATATACTCTAATATAATATATATACAAACCAATATTTTATACAATTAAAATAATATATAAATACTAGTATTATACCTCACAATAAGCACATATATATATACATATATATATATACAATTATAATATATAATATATAAATTAAATCTGTCCAAATGTCACTGAAAACAGTGTGCTAAAATATAAATTTCAATAAACAGACTTATAGTGACAGTTTCGACTGTCACAGAAAAACTGTCGTCAAAATGCTGTATATATAACCCACTGCTGTCATAGTTTGATGACAGTTCAAACTGTCAAAGAAAACCGTCGCTGAAGAATTGCCGCTCAAACCCGCCCGCAGCATTAATGACAGAACTGTCATTAATGCCGAAACACTGCTACAGCGGCTGCTGTTTTAATGACAGCAACTGTCATTAAATGCCACTGTCGTAAAACAAAACAATAATATATAACTATATATATTAATAAATATAAATCAATATAAATCAATATATATATATATATATATATAACAATTAAATAAATATATATACTTATATATATATACATAAACCTACACAATTAAATACTAATAGTTACAAAACACATTGCATATTTTAACATAGCTAGAAGCACACATAAAATATATTCATTAATATACAATTAATTATATAATAATTATAATTAATATAATTACTTATTTAAACACATAAATATATTTTATAAAACGACACGTATCACCAAATTTGTTAGGGTACGACCTACACGTACCCAATTGTGGACACGACACTAGCCCCAAACACATAAGCACATTCCCAATTGATCTATAGGATCAATTGACACACACAACAAAATATAAATTCGGATTCCATCAAAATTGACACAAAAAGCACCATAACTTTCTCCATGGGTCTCCTATGAACACAAAACCAAGTCCTATGGGTAGTACATATATATAGGTTGATTTTACATGATTAAATCTCAGATTTAGAAGCTATTTTAATGGGAAAAACTGAATTATACCTATTGGGAGATTGATTCCCAATGAAACCTCCAATTGAGATGAACTTGCTTCCAAATTGTAGATCCTTGCACCTCTTTGTAGATTCTTGCTTCCTCCTTCTAGATCATTGCTTCTGAACTTTCTAATGGTGAATTGGGAAGAATTTGGAATGAATTTGGTAGGGAATTGGATTGGGAATGAAAGGAATTTGGGAGTGGGAAATTCTAGATCTAGATTTGGAATGAGAATGAGAGGAGAGAGAAATTTCTCCCCCTCTAATATAGGCCGGCCTTACCCCTTCCCCAAGCAATTATAAAATGTTCAATGTACCCCTTGGGGCCTCTCATGAAAAAATAATTAAGGAAGGAAGCTTCTAGTCTAATGACTTAATTAATTTAATCCATCTCCTTAACAATGGGCTTTCTAAATGGGCCAAGTCTAACTAATTAATTCATGTTGGTCCATGGGTCCAAACTAAACTAGTTGGGTCCACTAATATAAGTCTAAAATAATTAAATAACATCTAACAACAATTATATAATACAACAAATAATTATTTACAATGCACAATATTTAATTAAATAGGAAAAGACTAAAATACCCTTTCCTAAAAATTGTGGTAGTAACAAATCTACCCTCCTTAAAAAAATTCGTCCTTGAAATTCAAAAGAAAAACTACCCCCAGAAAATCACAAAACAGAACTAAAGAATAACAATTAACTAATGAACAAAATATAACTAGAAAATAACATACCTCAAGGTACAAACAAATATGGATAACGCTCTCGCACGTCATCCTCTCTCTCCCAGGTAGACTCCCCCGGAGAGTGATGCCTCCATGCAATGCGCACCAAAGGAATAGTCTGGTTCCTCAGCACCTTCTCTCTCTGATCCAGAATCTCAACTGGCTGCTCTGAATAGCTAAGAGTAGGGCCCACCTCTATCTCCGAGTGATCCAATACATGGCTAGGATCGGCCACGTATCGTCTCAACTGCGACACATAAAACACGTTATGCACTCCCTCCAATGCAGGTGGCAAATCTAGTCTATAAGCAACTACACTGACCCTCTCTAGAATAGTGAAAGGTCCGATGAATCACGGACTAAGCTTTCCGCCTCCACCGAAGCGAATCGTGCCTCGTGTCGGAGAAATCCTTAGAAACACCAAACTACCCACCTAGAACAAAACACCATCTTAAGAACTTAATCTATAACAAACAAGAACAAGCACAAACAAAATCTAAACTATACCTCAAACTCCAAGGGTCTTCGATGGCTATCGGCCCAATGCCGCTGTCTGTCCTGCGCCACTCGAAGTCTATCTCTGATCAACTGAACCTTCTCCGCTGCATCTACAACCATCTCTGGCCCAAGCAAAACTCTCTCTCCAACATCGTCCCAAGACAAAGGAGTACGACATCTTCGACCATATAGAGCTTCAAAAGGTGACATCTCTATACTGGCATGGTAACTGTTATTGTAAGCAAACTCTACCAAATAGAGATGGTCCTCCCAAGAACCCCCAAAATCTAGTACACAAGTGTGCAACATATCCTCGAGAGTCTGGATAGCCCTCTCTGACTGCCCATCTGTCTGGGGATGATATGCAGTACTGAACTTGAGCTGAGTGTCCAAACTCTCCTACAAACTCCTCCAGAAATAAGAAGTGAAACGACTATCTCGATCTGAGACTATGCTGACGGGAACTCCGTGTATCCTAACGATCTGCCTCACATACATCTCTGCCAGCTTCTCCGTAGACAAACCCACCTTGAAAGGCAAAAAGTGGGCCAACTTGGTCAACCTATCAACAATGACCCAAATTGCGTCCTTCCCTCCTGGAGATCGTGGAAGTCCGGACACAAAATCCATAGTAATGTGTTCCCACTTCCACTCTGGAATGGGTAATGGCTGAAGTCAACTATGGTCAACTCTAAAGTCAATTATGGTCAAACCAAGGTCAATCCTCAAAAAACATCTATAATAATATAGAATAATAAATTAACCAATTTGGAACCATGGTTTTAAACCATCTTGGTACCCACACAATGTATGCTTAAGATAAATATAATATATACTCTAATATAATATATATATATATAAACCAATATTTTATACAATTAAAATAATATATCAATACTAGTATTATACCTCACAATAAGCACATATATATACATATATATATACAATTATAATATATAATATATAAATTAAATCTGTCCAAATGTCACTGAAAACAGTGTGCTAAAATATAAATTTTAATAAACAGACTTATAGTGACAGTCCCGACTGTCACAGAAAAACTGTCGTCAAAACGCTTTATATATAACCCACTGTTGTCACAGTTTGATGACAGTTCAAACTGTCACAGAAAATCGTCGCTGAAGAATTGCCGCTCAAACCCGCCAGCAGCATTAATGACAGAACTGTCATTAATGCCGAAACACTGATACAGCGGCTGTTGTTTTAATGACAGCAACTGTCATTAAATGCCCTGTCGCAAAACAAAACAATAATATATAACTATATATATTAATAAATATAAATCAATATAAATCAATATATATATATATATATATACATATATATAAAATAATTAAATAAATATATATACTTATATATATATACATAAACCTACACAATTAAATACTAATAGTTATAAAACACATTGCATATTTTAACATAGCTAGAAGCACACATAAAATATATTCATTAATATACAATTAATTATATAATAATTATAATTAATATAATTACTCATTTAAACACATAAATATATTTTATAAAACATTTATGTATAATTTATTTTATTAATATGTAGTAACATATATAATTACATGTAAAGAAAACTACATATATTTTTATACATCATAGTAGCACACATAAGAATATATAGATCTATGCTACAATAAATACCATAATAAATACACTAAAATAAATATATAACATCTATATATATTTACTAATTATTATACAAGAATTAAAGCATAAATAATTAGATCTATACAAAAACACACACAATTGGAGAGTATCACACCGTATCCCACTAGATCTAGGATACGCATGCGACACGAGTCCAACACACAACCAATTGTACCCCAAAGGACACAAACAAGTTATAAATATTATTTATGAACAAATCAAAGTGTCAAAAGTAGATCTATGTGTCCGTGTCAAAATACGACATGTACAAAGTCCCGTGTCAGAGAAAAAATCCCCAAACGACACGTATCACCAAATTTGTTGGGATACGACCTACACGGACCCAATTGTGGATACGACACTAGCTCCAAACACATAAGCATATGCCCAATCGATCTATAGGATCAATTGATACATACAACAAAATATAAATTCGGAATTCTATCAAAATTGACACAAAAAGCACCATAACTTTCTCTATGGGTCTCCTATGAACACAAAACCAAGTCCTATGGGTAGTACATACATATAGGTTGATTTTACATGATTAAATCTCAGATTTAGAAGCTATTTTAATGGGAAAAACTGAATTATACCTATTGGGAGATTAATTCCCAATAAAACCTCCAATTGAGATGAACTTGCTTCCAAATTGTAGATTATTGCTCCTCTTTGTAGATCCTTGCTTCCTCCTTCTAGATCCTTGCTTCCTCCTTCTAGATCCTTGCTTCTCAACTTTCTAATGGTAAATTGGGAAGAATTTGGAATGAATTTGGTATGGAATTGGAATGGGAATGAAAGGAATTTGGGAGTGGGAAATTCTAGATCTAGATTTGGAATGAGAATGAGAGGAGAAAGAAATTTCCCCCTCTCTAATATAGGCTGGCCTTACCCCTTTCCCAAGCAAATATAAAATGTCCAATGTACCCCTTGGGGCCTCTCATGAAGAAATAATTAAGGAAGGAAGCTTCTAGTCTAATGACTTAATTAATTTAATCCATCTCCTTAACAATGGGCTTTCTAAAAGGGCCAAGTCTAACTAATTAATTCATGTTGGTCCATGGGTCCAAACTAAACTAGTTGGGTCCACTAATATAAGTCCAAAATAATTAAATAACATCTAACAATAATTAAATAATACAACAAATAATTATTTACAATGCACAATATTTAATTAAATAGGAAAAGACTAAAATATCCTTTCCTAAAAATTGTGGTAGTGACATATATACACATAGATGTGTAGTGTTGTATTTGACGTGTTGTATCTGTATGTGGTGTGTGAGGGGCATTGTGGCAGTATTGAGGGACTTGAGCAACAAGTCGAGCTTGTGCATCAGGATATGCACAGCAGGTACCAACAGGGGGCTCAATAATTCAGTAAGAGAGGGAGAAACTGAGGTTCGAGCACTGCAGTTTTGAGCAGAGCAGCAGCTCAGTGCAACTAAGGCGCGAACACTGCAGTTTTGAGCAGAGCAGCAGCTCGGTGCAACTGAGGCTCGAGCATACTGTAGTTTTGAGCAGAGCAGCAACTCAGTGCAACTGAGGCTCAAGTACTGTAGTTTGAGCCCGAGCAGCAGCTCAGTGCAACTGAGGAATGCCACTGTAGCTTTAAGCCGAGCATAGTATCGGATGCCGACTTTAATTGTGCAATTCAGCACTTGAGATTCAGTGAGTTGTTCAATCCGTGAAATCAGTCCACTGTGATGTGCCAGAGCACAGTGTACCAATTCCATGTTTTAGGTTAGTGTTAGTTTAGTTTGTTAGTTTGATTTAGTAAGTTAACCAAGGTATTAGAAGATGGTTAGTTAGTATTTAAGGTTTGTTTTTAGTTAGTTTCAGTGGTTAGAAATTAGTTAGTTAAGGTATTAGTAGTAGTTAGTATCTATATACATATATTAGTGTAGACATACATATATATATTAGTAAATAGCTAGCTATGTATACATATATTTATATTAGTTGTCATTGTATTGATATCTAGTTAGTTAGATATATATAGTATGGTATATATTTATTGTTAGTAGTTAGATACTTTATATAACTAGTGCTTGAGGTATTATGTATTGTGTTTTAGTATTTTAGCTTAGCGTATTATATTGTGTTAGCTATATATGAAGTGTTGGGTTACCTCAGGATACAAAGGTATTGCCAAGGTATTGGGCTGATGCCCAAGGTATTGACTTCGGATATCGAGATAGGTGTGATACGCATTGGTGCAATGCCAAGGTATCATATTTTTATTGCTTTAATACAGTATTATAATATTTGACTTGAATATATATATATATATAATACTATTTTCATTTTCGAAAACTTGCGTATCTTAGGATACGGCTTATTAAGTGTCTTGTAGTATGTTAGATTAGCTTGTATAGTTTAGTTTTATAGTGCATCGACTTAGTGACTTAGTGTTAGACTCTTGCAACCTAGATTTTATTGGTTTGACTTAGAAATGGCGTATCGACCTAGAATTGCATCAACTTCACTTATCTTCATTCTTGAACCTTGTATTGATGCAATGTACCATATATAGGTTGTGTGACACCAGTTTGGACATCGAGAGACATACCTTGCACAGGACTTCAGGCGAGTATATTTCTCTGATAGTTTTTAATTCATAATATTGTCTATATGTATGTTCTAGAATTGTATACTTGATCCTGACATAGTGATTTTATGGACTGGTACTATATGGATCCTGTCAGGAGATGTTATCCCCTATCGTGTTCCGTGGGTACTCGTGTACATATATCTCATCATGTATATTGGGTATTGATTACATTTTATGTTCACATATTGCTAGTGTTCAGTGTGCTTATTCGGGTATACACACCGCTCGTGTTCAGTGGTTATGATATTTGTGTATACCCACTGCTCGTGTTCAGTGGTTATATTTCTGTTCGTAGCGTATCGTGATTGGATCCATCGGTATTAGTCGGGGGTGGGTGACTAGGAGTTGATTATGTGACCAAAGCCATTGTTATATCATGTACATTCTGGTTACATACCTCACTTGTAATCGTCTTACCTGATCATGTTCACCCAAACCGATCACATAATGAACTTGTATTCTGAGGCACATTAGTTAGCTTAGATTACAGTTATTCATCATATTATGATATTCATATTGTTGATCTATATTCTCGTACATTACCTGTATATCTTGTTCATTCATTCATATGTTTAGTGATCTTGTATTTTATTTTTATATCTGTTTATATGCTCGATTATGCTATTAAAACTGCTTTTAGAGGTATGTACTTTGCTCCAATCATGACTGGATATATTTTTTTAGATAACTGACTTATAGAGAAGTATCCCACATTCTACAGGCCGCAGGATGGGGTACCTTTCGAGGATACTCCTGTAGACCAGGAGGACTTAGTTGCAGAGCTCGAGAAGGTCTAGTTATATTTCTATTGGATTGTATTAGACTATTATTCTTTTGTTGAGAATCACATCTTGTATATTATTTTACATTGTAGATTGTATCTTATTCTTTCCTTCGCTATTCCATTCGTGCATTATTCTTCCTTAGTTTATTTTGTGATTGATATTAGTTATTCATGAGAGATACCATATTGCTCCTCCGTTTGGAGTTGAGATGATTGACAGGTACCATATTATATTGTTGAGATGTTAGATAATTATAAATGACCCAGATAATGTTCTACCATCGATTCTGCGGCATAGGTTGGGCATAAGCACGTACTCGTGCCCGAATATCCGGGTGTGGGTCGTGACATCGTTCCTTAAAAATTATGTACGATACCTACACATCGCCTGATAAATATTTGTCTCGTATATATTCCTGTTGATAGTCATCCAAGTAAACCTTATCTGATTTGTATCTTCCGACAAGAAATACCGTCTAAGCTATTTCCCAAAATCCAAGCACGATATATATATTTATCTTAGCGATAATCTGATAATATTTCTATCGGTTGACATTCTAAGTCTGACTTATCCTTATCTGAATGATATCCCAATCTCGTTTATAACTGGCTTGCACCAAAATGGTCTTGGCGTGCGATACTCAACACAACTTAGCCGAAAGGATGTGTGCATAGCTAACCGTTTGAACAATATTCTATCTTGCACACTAACCGGTTGGGTAATCATGTATAGGTATTCGGGTTTGCACATGACTTATAAATTCTTGCACGAGTCTATTCCAACCAAGTCTAGCACAGGTCGACATAAAGGCCTTTGCATCTTAATTTTGTACAAGCAATCATATCATTCACATGCACTTTTGAAATTATTTAGACTCATCGTTTGGAATATCCCATCGGATCAACGAGAGAGAGTGTATGCACAAAACCCACGATCGAGCTTTCAAAACTGAGAAAATTGATACAAAGTCCAAAGGCGTAAAGCCATGCTCTAATACCAATATGTTATGCCCTAATCTTCCACAGATAATCGGCCATCCTCGCTAGGCGCAAATTACTGCACCAGCGCTCCTGCAGGACTATCTTTTCCTATTTGGGCGTGATGCCAAACGAGCGTAAGCTGCGCTCATGCAAGGCCATGATCTGAACTGGCAGTAAAATGACTAAGCCACAGAATCACACAGATAGTCCGAGTACAGCAGAATAAGAAACGTACAGGCCATTGGTAACAAGTTCATAGAGTCGTCAATAGCAAAAGCATTGAATAACACAAGTGTAGAATTAAAATAAGCTCTTTATTGATATTGAACAACTGTTACAAATAACGCTAGGCCAAGATTACAAGTCTTTGAAGCCTCTTTCTATCTCTCTGAACATAAAAGCGTGCCAAGTGGATACATTTATGGAATGATACATAGGCGATGTTCTAATATTATGTCTTGTATATGTGCTTCAGTTCCGGACGCAAAGCTCCAAGGCTCCAGAGTGAACTCCATGCCTTAGCACGCACGAATGAGGCATTCACACCGAACGAGGTTCTTCCATACCCTACAAACAATCAGGTGGATTATCAGTATATGAATGCACTGGTGGGGAGGCTTCTTGCCCGCTAGACAAATCCAAACACGTTATAAAGGTTTCATGCACTGTCTATTAACTTATCTTTCTATTCTTGTCTTTAGGATAGGCTTTATGGCAGTAATATAAAGCCTAACCCGTGTTGTAGTGCACCATGTGATATATAAAAGAATACGGTGAGACTTACCAACTTACCATTCATCCTTCCCTGTCCAAGGAAAACCAAGTTTATTCAAGCACGAGCATATATATGAAATCCAAGGGCAATAGCATAAGCAACATAAGTATCATGAGCAAGATTATGTTTTGGGTGCATGATTACACGAATTATAAGACATTTTGTATTGGATGTTCAATGTGTTCAATTATGCACAAGTGTTTCATATTCATATCCGTTCAGGTGTTCTTATACAGTTATAAGTACATTTGTGTTATACAGAGTAGCTGCCTACAATGTACTAACTCGTACACGGGTTGCCATAATCGAGTCAACTTAATCTATATGACAAAAGGTCACTGGCATGAAGACATAAAGGACGGTGTAGTCACGAGGCTAAAGATGGCGTACAAGCAAGATACATATGGCATTGCACCAATTCTGCCCATAACAAACGACTACCGATAGGCTCCATCTAGATCGGATCGGCCCTAGTGCCCCGGCGACCATCCACAGAACTAGATTCGAAAATCTACCTTGTGCACAAGTTGTCCGTGACCAGGTGTAAAAGTATAAAAAAATACGCTGGATAGCTCTACGCAACATGGTGATGCAGGGCAGCGTAAGCAGGGGACCTCAAGGCGATCAAGAGTGCAACGGAGCTTTTTCGCTGAGCACGGAGTAAAATATGATGGGACCATCCGCGTAAATGCAGTATGTCTAGGCCGCTTCAGCGTAGATGGGGTGCTTCATCGCCCCCATGGCGTAAAACTCATCCGCTTTCTTAGCAGCATTAAAGCGTACGAGGAACGCTTCATCTTCCCCGAAATGAACCTGTCAAGTCACGCAGTGAACCTGACATCTGACTCCTGACAAAAAGTACTGTACGGCTACCCAGACGACGGCTGGAAAGATGGCAGACCACTCCGAATGCGCCCCACAGTATGATGGCGGATCTCTGTATTTAATACAGAGGATTTGATTAAATATTACCGAACCGTCGTTTACTGACATCCCCTCAGCGGAGACTGCTTTTACGTATACAAGGGGATACGCTTCCTTGTTTTACACAGGCAAACGTGAACTGTTTACGCTCCGCAAAAGACAAACAGACTGCCACGTCAAAAGCTGCTCTTCGTACAGGGCTCGAGGCATGTCTCTGTACCGAATGTTCAGAACGGTGGCAGGCCTTCGGAACACGCCTCGACAATTAATGATGATGGCGGATCTCTGTATTTAATGTGAGAGATTTTATTATATCTCCAAGAGCCGTGATTTCGGCTAAAGACGTCCACATCACCTCGGCTTCTACGCCCATTCAGCTTCTATGCTCGTTCGACTTTTATGCTCATTCGGCCTTCTGTGCTTATTCGGCTTCTATGCCATCAGGCTTCTACGCCTACTCGACTTCTATGCCTACTTGGCTTCTACGCCATGGTGACAGACATTGGCTTCTACGCCAACCTCTTCTACACGGGGGATACCTACCTACGTGGCTTCTACGCCGTGGTCTTCGTAGCGATTATACGCATTTTGTCCCTTAGTTGGACCCGCGTCACACGCTCATTCAAAAGGTCATCTATACGCAGGCTTTGGTTATTTTAACCGTTGTGTAAAAGGGTGCTATACTTTCTACTACTCGGTTTCCACACCGATTGAGTGGTCACTGTCACCAAAACTCTATTAATAGAGACCTCTATCAACAGAGGAACAGGTCGAGACTTTAAAAATCGAACAAGGTCGAAACCTTGAAAGAAGATCGAACCACTGGTTGAAACATTCAAGATTGAGGAGATATCGAAGAGTCTTTGAGAGAGAGAGAGAGAAGCATCCAGAGCTCAGGCAAAGAGTAGCGATCGACGACATTGCCATCGTGCATCCATCCTCTTTCGTCACCTACGAAGCTGCTTTCCGTCTTCCATGGCACTTCTTCACCATCGTGTAGTCCAAGGGCTAAAGTGATCGACTGCAGATCAGACACCTATAGCAATCATCTACCCAGATTAAATAAATTGTACTCCTATATCCTCGTATAGGATAAAATTGTACAAGTTTGTTTGTAAACCAAAGAAAGCGGGTTTCGTGCAAACCTCGTATTATATACATTTCGTTCTTTCGTTTAATACCACAAACAAGATGGCGACTCTGCTGGGGATGTCTTTCTCTTCTGATGAGGAAGCGATTGCTCAACACGATGCGGTATCCGTGGGATCCGTAAAGAAGATACTGGTCGTCCAGTTCGACCAGTCTGCCTACGAAGACATGCTTCGGACGGGGGGTAGATCACTCTCTCTCTGTACAAAACAACAAGTAGCTACGCAAGGTCTGGATGCCCAAGACATCCTCTACCATTCATGTGGACTCTCTGATCTCTCCGATCTCTCCGACCAATGAGGTTGTAGCATTGCTCCCTCTGTGCCCTGCATGTAAAATTAAGTCTCCCGCTACGCGCGGTACAGACGAAACTTCGGGCAAAGCCTCAGCGCTAATCCAGAAGTATCCACTGCGCTCTACGCGTAGAAACCAGTCTCCTGCTACGCGTGATACAGACAAAACTTCGGGCAAAGCCTCAGCGCTAACCCTGAAGTATCCACTGCGCTCTACGTGTAGAAACTAGTCTTCCGCTACGCGCGGTACAGACAAAACTTTGGGCAAAGCCTCAGCGCTAACCCAGAGGTGTCCACTGTGCTCTACGCGTAGAAACCAGTCTCCCGCCCATGGCGGAATAGACAAAACTTCTGATGATGCCTTAGCGCCAAATCAGAAGTACAAAGCACGCTCCACGCATAAGACAACATCTGACCTCTACGGGAAACCAGATGACACCCGTGATCTCCGCAAGGGAAAGCAAGCGGCGAGCTACTTAACTTCTCGGCATTCACGCCAGCAAGGGAACAATCTACCCGCCCTCCAAATTATGCGAGAAGCTGATGGCCGCCTGAGGACATCCTCAGGCTTACGCCAACCAGAGCGAAGCTCAAAATTACGCCAGGCGAAGTCCCTAAGCGTACATGAGGCTCGATTGACGGAAAGACGCACGCCTCGAAGATTATCTGCCACCCAGATGGCCAATCTGTTGTATGCGGGTGGCACAAAGAAGACTATGGTCCCCATCATCTGCATGCCTACCAATGGGAACAGGAGGAACAAACTATCATCTTCTTCTTCTGCAACTTCTTCTGACCTGCGCAAATATCTAATCCAGAAACGCAAGGAGAGGGAATCTTCCAGTATGGCTATTACGCCTTCTAGCGAGCACTGTTGTGATGGTCACAGGATTATAATTAATTGCTGCTGTTCTAAAGCAAAATGGCCAGTTTTTGACCGACTGAGCTACTCTCCATCTTTCCTAGAAGAAGAGCTCACGCATGCATCTGTGAACATGGCTTCACATATACCTGGAGGAAGCTCAGGCTCAAGATATCCGTCCTCTGGAACTTCGAGCCAAAGGAGATTCAACATGCTCCTTAGAGACACTGAAGATGGGGTATTCCAGAACACTCGTTCGAGGTCACAACAACTGACTTCGTACTCCTCTGATTCCGATGCTGGAGGTCGCCATTCTCCCGAATCAAATACTGAGAGTATAGAGTCAACTTCTGCAGCAATCTATACACATCCTTCAACGACGCCCAGGGAAATGGGAGTATACGCCATTGGAGATGAACACGAGGAAGCTTCGCCGTCAGGGAGCGAGGAATAGCGCATTACTACACTGGAGACATCTCTGAAACAAATACAATCCATGATGGAGAACATGCACCAGATGATGCTAACTCAATAGGCGGCAGCTATGGCTCAAATATCAGTTCCGCCAGCACAGATACGTTTGGGGATGGACTTGCCACCATCCAACACGGTCCAAGAACCTGTTCTAGATCAAGAGTCAGCTGGTCCTCCCCTTCCTCACTCGGAGAATGTATTGCCTCCTGCGGGAGTCGCGATACAACCGACTCCGCACCAATCCGTGGTCTCGCTACAGGCTGACAATTCGATGCAAGCAGTACGGGAGTTGAAAGCCCAATTCGATGCCTTGAAGCACAAAGAGCAGCTCGAGAAATTGGGAATCAACCAGCCTTACCCGGCTATCTGGGAAGAGGTCCATTTTCCTCCGAGATACAAACCTCAGACTATGGCTCTGTTCGAGGGAAAAACATCGCCAAGTCAGCACATGAACTATTTCAGTATGATGACAGTGTTGCTATAAGGGAATGATGCCCTCCTCACCCGGGTGTTCAAGGGCTGTCTCTCAGGAGTGGCTTACCAGTGGTACCGCAACCTGGCAGACAACTGCATTACTTCCTTCGAAGACTTCAAGGCTTTATTCTTTACACGATTCTACGATAGAGAAATGGACATGTCTATGTCCTCTCTCATCGAAGTCAAGCAGAGGAAAAAAGAGGATGTTCGTACCTTCATCGAACATTTTTGTCAAGCCACGCTACAGATGCCTCCAGGAGTTCCAGACTCTGCGTTGGTGGACATTTGCAGAAAGAACCTCCTTTCCGTGGTCTCAGTGTTCACAGGACCATATCAGTTCCACGAATGGCCCTCGTTCATCATCTCAGCAGTGGCCGCCGATGAAAACAGTCGTAAGGCGCGCGACAATGGCATTATGATCTCTACCTTCGACAGAGGCAAAAGGTCATCCTCCAACGGCGATCCCTCTCGCTGAGGTAAAAACATCCAATGTGATTAGCTTCATCAAGCATCACGTCATTTATCGCTTTGGGATTCCCCGAAGGATAATCTATGACAATGGTCTCAGTTCATCAGCCAAGCGTTTCATCGAATTTGTGATAAAAATCGGATACAAAATGTCGCCTCTTCGGCATATTATCCAGCTGCTAATGGTTTGGCGGAAGCCTTCAACAAAACCATTATCAAACTCTTGAAGAAGTTTGTCTCTTCGAACAAAAGAGATTGGAACGAGAAGCTGAAAGAATGTCTCTGGGCATACCGCACAACGGTCCGAGCGCCGACAGGTTGCACCCCGTTCTCACTGGTCTACGGGAGCGAAGCAGTTCTTTCCATCGAAATCCAAATCCCGTCACTCAGGATAGCAGTCTCCAATGAGTTAACTCGGGAAAAGAATAACCTTTTAAGGCTTCAGAAGCTAGAAGGATTAGACGAGAAACGCCTTCAAACTCAACAGAGTATCGCGTTCTATCAAGCGCGTATTTTCAGAACTTTTAATCAAAAAGTAAAGGAAAGAGTGTTCAAAGTTGGCGAGCTAGTCTTAGCTGTAAGAAGGCCAATGATTCTCACTCACAGAAGCTAGGGCAAATTTCAGCCCAAATGGGAAGGCCCCTACGTGATCGAGACAACGTTCTAAAATGGCGCTTACAGGTTAGCCCAGCCTAATGGAGACCTACTAATGGCTCTTATCAATGACAAATTCCTAAAAAGGTACTATGCTTAACCTCCTCTGCTCAAGTGGAATAAAGGCGAAAATCCTATTCTGACAAAACTACTCCCAAAATGAAACTAGTTGGGTCATACTCTATCATGTCCATATGACCCCTGAATAGATGCGCCCTGCTAAAGTTTACCGAGAGACTATCACATCCATACTACCTCTGATATTACTCTCACCCAAACCCGTCATTCAAATTCCAAAATGACGGGTCCACAAAGTCAGATGAAAAGCCTCTTTATTATTCCCCAAAAAAAAGAGCGGAAGTACATTGAAAAGCAAAAGCAAAAGTACATCATAAAGGAGGAGTGGTCAAATCGCGAATCTGCTGCGCCAGTCTGGCCATCTTCTCATTCATGGAATCCAAGACATCAGCGCGGGCCCGCTCCAGCCGTGCCTCATCATTAATCAAGAGGGATAGCTCGGCTCTAGCTCGAAAGAAACCAGCGCGGGCGACATCCTTCCTCGCCAAGTTCTGTTTTGCTATGACCAGTGGACCATTCACCACATCGAGACCTTCTGAAGACTGAGAAGCCCATTCCCGTGCCTGAGCAAGCTTCGTCTCCAGTTTAAGGACCCTCGCTACATTCCCATCATGCTCAGCCTTGCACTTCGTCTGAAGAGCAATAGCCTCCTCCAAGACGACTTTTCCTTCATCCATCTTCTACTGATTTGTCTGGAGGATTTTATTCAGGTCTTCCACCTTTTCAACAAGTTGAGCAGTCAAGGAGTCGTGTCTAGCCTGGACCAGATCGTCAACACTGCCTTGGGATAGCTGCGAGTATTCATTAATGGGTTGCTCCAAACCATTAACTACCTCCGCTAGGGCGTCAGCTAAACCAGTATCGCCATGGTCCCTGATCGCCTCTATTGAAAACCGAGAGGACCTCTTCAGGCGCTCAAAGCTCAGATTCTTCTCCAACACCATTGATATCAGCATTGTTAAAGTATTGTAGAAGATACTGGTATACTGCTCGGTCAGTGCAGCTAGGCCCGAATGCACGCTAGGAGTGGCTGCAATGTTGTCGAACCGTGCTCCAGAGGTGACCGTAATCGACGTGGCCACAGTCCTCATCTCGACAGGGGGTGCGACAAAAGAGGAAGCGCTAACACCAGACGAAGTAACCAGCATACTCGCAGGAGGCATTGTCGCAACGACAGGGTCGTCCTCTTGAGGTATCGAAACCTCGTCGGCAGGCGAGCCGGCACCCGAAGATGCTTCCCCTTCAAAACCAGGCACCTCCGTATCAACGCCATGACCTGACACGGAGCCGAAGGGAGCATATACATTGCCCTCTCCGAAAAGGTCGTCCCCTGAGAAGAAGACAAGAGGAAGTTAATGTCAAATACGATATTAATTTTCCTAAAGAAGAGGCACGAAAAGACGACAGTAATGCTAGGCAAGCTGTCATACCTGGAGACAAGGGCCTGCTAACTGACACTGGCAAATACTCTTCCAGGTCTTCGCCAAGATCCACTTAAGGCTCGTCAACTGGAATCTCGTTAGAAGCGCTGACGGGCACGGCAGGGGCCTCTCCCAATGCTGATCCGGACAAAGGTATATGGAATCTTATAACCAGTCTCGAAGGCAACTTCGTTCCACTACCTGAAGCAGTAGCAGCGGTAGCAGCCTCCAGCTGAGTTCTCCGGTGCCACCGGCCAAAACTGTAGAAGGTTCCTCTCTAAAAGGCGAGGAACCCCCAATCAAAGAATTATTCCCGACATAGGGAGAAGCAGGCTCACTTCCAGGAGCCTCAATGCCAGGAATCTGGAGAGGACGAGTAACCATCCTCTTCGTCCTCTTACGAGGGGAAGCCTCCTTCAGAGCGAGAGCCCTTCGTTTCCCGGAGACTACCAACGCCCCTGCAGGCGGAGGTATTTTACCCCTCGGTACCGATACGAGAGGCTCATCCGGAGTAGCGGACTCGTCACCCTCGTTAGAAGAAATCGAGGGGACTTCAACCCTTCCCCCAGGCTTGGAAGAGGGCACCCTAAAACTTCCACCCATATCAAATCGCGATGGGAGGTATTCGTTGCCACATAGAACTGGGCATACGAATGCAGAATGCGCAGCTCCGTAGAGGGTGTGACGAAGGGCACAATAAAAATTACCCCGGTGCAGCCCATGATAAAATATTGCCATCCCCTCGCTCCATCGATGAGTCCACCTCTGGACCTGAAGGTGGTGACGGCGTTGCCCACATGCAACTGATCATACCCAAACTGCCTGGCAAACCGACAAGGCAGGTAGGGTTCGAAGAAGTAGTGATCTTCACTTATGTATAGCAGGTGCGAAGCTCTAATACAGACCAACCAATTGAAGGCTTCAGAAGAAAGAGTGGTCTTATCTCTACCTGAGTCCACAAGCCTAATCCCCGATTGGTTGCGATGAACAGAGGGGACACTGCAAAGGAGCTTCCAGTTGTGACCGCAATGCAGCACCCGCCGACAGTCTAAAACTGTGAGCACATTCCAAGAGGATTTCTTGTAATTCAGCAAGAAACTACCCCCCAAGCTACTGCCAGAACCGGGAGACATCACCCGGGGGTTATGGAAAATTAACCATCCCATCAAATACAGGTATGGTAATTCCATCCGGGGAAAGCTTTCACGCCGAGCTTCATCGGCGAGCAGCACCTCAGTCATCGCCCTCAAACCAGCTTGTATGCGGCACACCATAGCAGGGAGCAAACCTAGTCTCGCCCCAAACACCAGATGCACTACAGGCCATAAGGTGTTGCGGTGAATACGATCCGCAGATGCGATACCGGGTACCACCAGTTGGCGCAGTCATATAGAGAGGAATCCAGCCAGTTGAGCTTCCTTGGATAGAGCCCTGCGGCAATGCCTCAGATAGCTCTAGGCCTTAGTACCTATGAAATATCTTCCTATCCCTTCGACGAGGATCTGATCTGGAGCCCTAGCATCCTCCATGAGATCGTCAACTTCCTGAGCAGTCAGCACGCTCAGAGGATTCACAGGCTCATCCTTGACTTCCAAGACTTTCTCCGGCTGAGCAGCCCTAGCCCGGTAAAAAAAGAGGTAGGACGTCCATTTACTGGTGTGAGCCAAATCTGAAGGCTCAACCTAGAAGGCGGTGCAAGCAAGGTAGTGGCAGATCAGCTCCTGATACACTTCCACTACCCGAGGGTCTGAATCCCCCAACTCCCGGTTCGTGGGAACATACTCTTCGTACGGAGTATCCCCCATCGGCAGTCTCAAGATCTTTGCCATCTCATGAAGGGCCAATCCCAACTCCCCCAGCGGAGTGGCAAAAGTCTCGGTGAGCGGAATGTATCGCTCCATCAGTGCCAAAAACAGGTTAGGGTTAGGAGGTAACCCAACGCTGGTGGCACTCACAGCTGCCAATAGACCGATATTCTCCAACTCGATCCAAAAATGCTCCAGGGCCCAATCAACTAAGCGAGCCTATCGAAGATTTATTGGGGTCATCCACCCATTACATCGAGGATTCTCCTTGGGGTATACTCCTCCGCGTCCCATGAAATTATTGCAAAAGGTCGGCAATTGCACCGGCTGGAGCACCAAGCTGTCTTCACTCGGGACACTGCCCAGGTACAATCCTCTGAACAACGTTACAGGACCGGAAGGCGGCTGACAAATAGGCCAGATCCTTTCTGATAGAAGATCTTCCCCGGCCTACCGTGAAGATCGGGAGTCAGCGTCCACGACATCTTTCTGGGATGTGTAGCATGGAAGAATGCCGAGATGGGATAATCTCTCGGCATCTTGGGCAGACTCAAGACCAACTTCCCGGCAGGGAAAACCCAGAGTTCTTTCTTTGGCTTCATTTGGGACTGCTTATCAATCATGTCCCCGAAAAGAAAGGCCAGTTTTATATACTGGTCCCCGTCTACATATGTCAAAGGCTCTCCATTAATCATGTTCAGCAGCGTTCGCTCGCCCTGAGCCGATATCAAGATTTCCTTTCCTTTGGGATATTGGGGTCCGGAGATAGGAAATACCACATGGGACAGATCCTCCAGATAGTTGGAGTGCAGCAGCCCGGCGACAGAACCCATCACCTCGGCTAGCGGAGACTCGCCCAAGTTAACTGCAAGGGTACAAGAAAAACACGTCAGTTTTATACTAGACGTTACAATATTGCAGCACATGCCAAGAGGCAACGGTCTGAGCTCTACGCCAAGACTGTACAAACTTGATCGTTTACGCCGGAATTGTCATCCAGAAGCGTAAAATTCAAGTCGGCAGTATACTGTCAGTGATTTACGCCAGACTACCAAGGTTCGAGCTATTACGCCAGAATTTTCATCCACAAGCGTAAAAGTTCAAAATTATACAGTATACACCAAGTTTTCGGCAGTCAAAGCTTTTTATGCTCAACTGCAAAAATCTGAAGTTTTTACGCTGACACATTAAAAATGTGAGCGTAAAAGATAAAACGCCTCCGTGCATTATCTTCCTTAAAGAGGCTATCAGCACAGAAGATGACCTAGCGCGGTCACGTTCAACGTGTGCGAAGGATTTTTTTCAGTCGTTCTCATTCATCCCAAAAGCTCTACCTATCAGGCCGGGTGCACTGCTCATCGGCGGGATGCTCAGCTCAGAATGGGGTTCGCCTTGTCCAACCGGAGGCACTCCTGCTTGGGCAGAAGAACGAGAAGAGGAATCAATCTTCTTTCCCTTAGAGGAGGAGGATTGCTTAGAGGCCATTACTGGAAACTTTGAAGACTCAGAGAAGACTCGGAGAAGAGCTCGAACAGTCGGAGGCTTTCTTTCGCAGAAGACGGATGAAAAGTTTTTCTCTCAGAAAACTTGGGATATATATAGAGTTCGGATGGACTCCTCGGACCCCGAACCAAATCTCCTAATTAAATATTCGGTTATGATTGGGTCCTACGTCAGCCTAATATTCAGAGAAGACGGATAGTCAGTGAATTCGAAAAGTTTTTCGCGCAAAGCAGGTCAGCAGTTATTATGCTAAGGAGCTTTCTACGCTCGACAGCAACAGATCTACGGTTTCATGATCACAAGCTATAAGTCTATGGTTTTATGCCCGAATGCCTTTGTGCTCGGTAGCTTTTATGCTCGAGAGGCCATAATCCTATAACTTCATGCCTGCAGATAACAAATCGATGATCTCACGCTCGGTGGCGCTTAGTTTATGCTCAGAAGCAACAGATCCGCGACTTCACGCTCGAATTTTTTTTTTTTCAGAAGCTACAAATATACAGTTCTATGCTAAAGAGCTTTCTACGCTCGACAGCTACGAATCTACGGCTTTACGTTCGACGACTACAAGTCGGGTTTTACGCCCAGATGCCTTTGTGCTCAGTAGCTTTTATGCTCGAGAGGCTACAAACCTACGACTTCACGCTCAGGAACTACAAGTCTATGATTTCACGCTTGATGGTGTTTAGTTTATGCTCAGAAGCTGCAGACTAATGATTTCACGCTCCACGACTTCCCGCACATCAGAAGGATACACCGGCCAGATCACGCGTACATCTGAACGGTCCTCGAAAGCGGTCAATTACAAAGAGTTTACACAGAGGATACTCGTTCTTGACCTCAAGATATCCCAAGTACCCGAATCATACAGAGTTCAACATTGAAAAACTACTCTTCTTCATGGGTCGATTCGAAGTTCATCCAGACTCCAGTCTGAATATTTTATCTATCAAGATGGCAACTCAGTTTGACAGCCATTTCTCGACCCTATTCCAAGGGATTTTCGAAAAATCATTCTTGAAGATGATGTCTGAACAAAGAAATTATGTTCATCAGAAGCAGCAGTTCAGAATTCTACGCGGTTCCTCACTCCTAAAAAATAGCGGGACGGTTCGAAAACTCGAATGCTACAATGGCTTTCTACGCATCTCTAGTTATGCATAAAAGACAGTACAGGACCTAGCACTCTTTCTAAACAGAGTTGACGTAAAGAATCAGACGTGTCGAAGCTGCACACATTCAGACTTCACAGCAAAGTATGGCAAGATGATCATATGAAGAAGCAAGACGATTTTATTAAAGTCATGATTACATATGAGGGAAATCCAATCTACAAGGGTTTTTCTTCATTTTCATGATTACATCTGAGGGAAACCCCGTCTACAAAGGGCTTCCCCATCATCGTCCGAAGATCGCACCGAGAAGCTGTTCTGACAGGTTCTCACGTTGGTGATGGTCTTCCTCTTCTTCCAAGAAGATGATCAGTGGCGGGAGGATACAAAAATGGGTATAGACCCATACTCCAACAGAAGGAAAGCAGGGTAAATCTGCTTCCCTACAGACCAATGCCGCTCGAGCCGGGACGGAGCTAGTTTGTCTGCTCCCGTCACCGGAGGTAACGGGAGAAGGTGCCACTTGCAAGCAGCATGGTGAAATACGATTCTTCGTCTCTCCCGAAGAACCACCATACAAAGTTGTTGATTATCCCGAGCAAAGGAGGCTATGATATCCTTCCATGATCCATCGTTGCAGATGAGACTTGCTCGAAGACGCCGTCTTTTTTGGCTCCCTACATGCTGGAAGAACATGGTCTACTTCTTCCTCAGATCGACCCGACGGACTATGACGATCATCCTTGTGTGGCGGAAGGAATACGGGGAGAACAGGTTAGACTCCTCGGCCTTTTATAGGCGAGAGAGGTCACACCGGTCCCCAATAAATCCGCCATAAAGTCAGCATCGACCGTTTCAACGCCCCATTCAGAAACATTTCGAGTTACGAGGAGCGGTTCATGCTTCATTCAAAGCATTCCAAAATTCTAAAGAAATTTAAAAGCTTTGAAGGGGGACTTGTAGAAGCATGAAAAAATACGCTGGATAGCTCTACGCAACATGGTGATGCAGGGCAGCATAATCAGGGGACCTCAAGGCTATCAAGAGTGCAATAGAGCTTTTCCGCTGAGCACGGCGTAAAATATGATGGGACCATCCGCGTAAATGCAGTATGTCCAGGCCGCTTCAGCATAGATGGGGTGCTTCGTCGCCTCCATGGCGTAAAACTCATCCGCTTTCATAGCAGCGTTAAAGCGTACGAGGAACGTTTCAACTTTCCCGAAATGAACCTGTCAAGTCACGCAGTGAACTTGACATCTGACTCCTGACAAAAAGTGCTGCACGGCTACCCAGACGACGGCTGGAAAGATGGCAGACCACTCGGGACGCGCCCCACAGTATGATGGCGGATCTCTACATTTAATGCAGAGGATTTGATTAAATATTACCGAACCGTCGTTTACTGACATCCCCTCAGCAGAGACTGCTTTTACGCATACAAGAGGATACGCTGCCTTATGTTACACAGGCAAACGTAAACTGTTTACGCTCCGCGGAAGACAAACAGACTCCCACGTCAAAAGCTGCTCTTCGTACAGGGCTCGAGGCACGTCTCTGCACCGAATGCTCAGAACGGTGGCAGGCCTTCGAAAAATGCCTTGGCAATTAATGATGATGGCGGATCTCTGCATTTAATGCGAGAGATTTGATTATATCTCCCAGAGCCTTGATTTCGGCTAAAGACGTCCACATCACCTCGGCTTCTACGCCCATTCAGCTTCTATGCTCGTTCGGCTTCTATGCTCATTCGGCCTTCTGTGCTTATTCGGCTTCTATGCCATCAGGCTTCTACGCCTACTCGGCTTCTATGCCTACTTGGCTTCTACGCCATGGTGACAGACATTGGCTTCTACGCCAACCTCTTCTACACGGGGGATACCTACCTACGTGGCTTCTATGTCGTGATCTTCGTAGCGATTATACGCGTTTTGTCCCTTAGTTGGACCCGCGTCACACGCTCATTCAAAAGGTCATCTATACGCAGGCTTTGATTATTTTAACCGTTGTGTAAAAGGGTGTTGTACTTTCCACTACTCGGTTTCCACACCGATTGAGTGGTCACTGTCACCAAAACTCTATAAATAGAGACCTCTATCAACAGAGGAACAGGTCGAGACTTTAAAAATTGAACAAGGTCGAAACCTTGAAAGAAGATCGAACCACTGGTCGAAACATTGGAGATTGAGAAGAGATCGAAGAGTTTTTGAGAGAGAGAGAGAAGCATCTAGACTCAGGCAAAGAGTAGCGATCGACAACATTGGCATCGTGCATCCATCCTCTTTCGCCACCTACGAAGCTGCTTTCCGTCTTCCACGGCACTTCTTCACCATCGTGTAGTCCAAGGGCTAAAATAATCGACTGCAGATCAGACACCTATAGCAATCATCTACCCAGATTAAATAAATTGTACTCCTACATCCTCGTATAGGATCAAATTGTACAAGTTTGTTTGTAAACCAAAGAAAGCGGGTTTCGTGCAAACCTCATATTATATACATTTTGTTCTTTCGTTTAATACCACAAACACCAGGCGTATCCTCAATTTTTCCATTCTTGTAGGTTCAGATACAATTCCAGATTCAGGTTCGATCAGTACAATATCAACTCCCCGAGCCGTCAGATTCAGTATAGGACAAGTATCAATTTTTCACAGATGTTATGATGAGCAAAGTGGGTCGGGTCTCCTGAAGGGCTAAGTCTGAAAATCATTTTCCTCAAACGAGTCTCCTTGCTGAGCAAAGTGGGTCGGGTTGTTGCATTTGCGCCATTTGAATCGGCTGTCCGCTTGAACGAAATAGGTCGTTACAATATGAAGCCAATCTTAGCACATGGTCATGTCTAGCATGAGGTCTGGTTCTAAGTCCATTCTCCCTTAGGATAATAACACAACCAAAAATTAGGATCAACCACATAGAGGATGATAGAAACATTCCAAATATAGGATAAGTGAATACATAATAAAAATACTACAAGCACGCATGGGACCACCAAGGATAACATGCACACAAAATTGTACACAGAATGTCAGGTGCATAAGGTCTCATATACTACCAAAGGGGTGGCACACAAACTCATAAAAGTAAGGTTGGTGCACAAACTCACTGAAACAAGATTGGCGCACAAATTCACTGAAACAAGGTTGGCGGACAAACTCACTGAAACAAGGTTGGCGCACTTTCGCAAGAAAGTGCGCTAAAAAGAGGTATGGTGCACTTTGTCAAGTTAACCAACATGACGCTCTTGACAAAAGTGTTCGGGCAAGAATAAGGTATGCTTTCAAAGAAAGTGCACGAACAATTAGCTAAAAGTCAAACACATAATCCAAGATCAAAGCTCGCCAGTTAAAAAGTTCATCAGTCGAGGAGCACACAAATCAATAACACAGAAATCGAAAAACCAACCAAAGTTTCATCCCTAAGGAAACGAAGAGGAAAGAAAGTGTGCCGCTGACCAACATAAGAAAAGTGCACCGCTAACGAAACATAGAAAAAGTGTGCCGCTGACAAAACATAGAAAAAGTATGCAAATAACGAAACATAAAAAAAGTGTGCCAGATTGCCCAACGTAAAGAAAGTGCACTGACTGACTATGGCGTACTTTCTCTAGGTTTCCCAGGGAGAACTTGATTAAATATGCACCAAAGTGTGCCAACTGAGTTTTTCTCTCGAAAGTGCGCCCAGACTCAAGGAGTGTGACTGGCGCACTTTTGCTAAGAGACTGAGTGCAGTATGATTGGTACGCATAAAAAATAGGACAACACACCAATGCGCCAAAAGTAAAACATGCATGTTTTTATGCAAAATGGGTCATCTTGCATAATCTTCATATAATACTGTTCTTCTTCTCCAATCAGCCATTTTGTATACGTATTGTATCAAGTTTCAGCATTAAACTTCGTTGGACTCGAAGCACATCCAAAATCAAAGTTACATAAAATATGGTGCTCTACACTATGAGCTTATTAGTTTTATGAAACACAGTGTTTTTGGATATCAAATCCCAAAAAAATAAAAGTTAACCCAAAGACCCAAACTCAGGTCCATGCAATTTCAACCAAGAAAATCAATAACAACAAATATTAAAGATAAAGGGGTCTCGCTCTAAACAATATGAGCTAGAAATAACAAGAATTATTAACTAAAAGCATTAATAAATTATGGTTATGCTTCTTGTGCAAGATGTACTTGCCAACGAAGGAAGAGAGAAAATAGAAAGTAAAGATAATGAGCAGAGAGAGAGAGAGAGAAATAAGAATATATATATAGGTTTAGGTTTAAGATATGGATCGTTAGATCACTCAAATCCATCTAAGCCATACATCCACCAACCCAACCAAACCCACTCTCTCTACAACTCTCGTGTCTGGTCTAAACAATGGCCGGACTAGCAACCATTGTGCGCCAAAGTGCGCCAAGGAGAATATGCGCTAAAGTGCGCTGGGAAAGGGGGTTGACAGGGAGCAAAACATACTCAAGACATCATTTAGGTCACGATATGGGCGTTATAAATTCTTAGTTATGCCATTCGGACTGAAAAATGCTCCAACAGTATATATGGATCTGATGAACCGCATCTTCATGCCGTACCTAGATCAGATCATGGTAGTTTTCGTAGATAACATTCTTGTCTACTCCAGTAGAAAAGAGGAGCACGAAGATCATCTTCAGAAGGTCTTATAAATTTTAAGGGAATACCAATTGTATGCAAAGCTCAGCAAGTACGAAAGAGAGAGAGATTCATTTCTCAATATTTGGTATGTCAGCAAGTAAAGGCTGACCAGCAAATACCAGCAGGATAATTACAACCGCTTCATATTTCGGAGTAAAAGTGGGAGCATATCACGATGGACTTTGTGACCAATTTCCCTAGATCCTCGACTGGTCGCGATGTTGTCACGACCCGCACCCGGTTTAGGGGCACGAGAGCGTGGGTACGTCCAGCCTACGCCGCAGCATCGGCGGTAGAACGCTGTCTAGGTCAAGTACTATCTAACAATCTCACGCTAGTATCCAACTCCATAAGGAGATTCGGATAATACTATAAAAATATCCACAACATACTCAATCACAACTACAGCACGATAGGAATTGAAGAAATAAAAGAATACAATACAAGTCTAAAGACAACATAATCATACCTGCAATCATTAACTTCCAATCCCCAAGTGTGTCGGAACCAGTCTACTAAGGTCACAGTCTGGAAAAATATTTTCCAGTCAGGAAGGAGCAAAGTACATCTCTAAATAGCAGTTCTATATAAATGACATAAACTATGTAGCAGTTCTAGATGGAAACATACCAGATGCATGTATAGGTACGAGAAATGTACAAGAAAAGAAATATACTGGAAATACTGTAAGTAAATGCAGGAAGAAAAAACAATATGTCAATGAGCAAGAACCTATGACTAAGTGTGTTGAGTACTAGCTTTAACATGTGATCGGCTTGGGAACTTGATCAGGCTGGTTACATGTGATTAGCTATGATTCATGGAAGGTCAGGCTAACCGTTGGTTAGCTATGATGCATGGAGAGGTCAGGCTAATCACACGTAACAGCTATGAGGCATGGAGATGGTCAGGCCACACCCGACGTGAGATGTGGGGTGAGCTATGATGCATGGATAGTTGGGTATGATCACATATCTACACTAAAATACTCCCCAAACCCCCGACTGGTATAGTAGATCCAATCATGGTACGCTATGGCACGGGATTCCCTAGGAAGGTAGCAAATCTCCCCGGAAATCAGTGTCTGTACATGCACAAGATAACAAGGAAAACAAGTCTTGTACAAGCTACACCATGAATAAGGAATAACATCTCATGACGAGATCCGTGTATACCAATCCGTGTAACCATCGTGTCAAGATCATGGATATTTACACTAGATACAGTGAACATAGGAGATATCATAAATTAGAAACTAATCAGAGAATGTACTCGCCTTTGGTCCTTAGCTGGTGAATACCGAGGTCCTGTTCCAGAGTATCGCCTGGAGGAACCCACAGTCCAAGATCAAATATACTCGTCGGGGTACATATCCTCTGCCTCGTAGATAGCATCAGGACTTGGTCCGTAAAACTTCTCGTAATCTAGCTCAACAAAACCTGGGTTCGTACGTTGGAAAGATGAAGATGACGATGAAAGCCCGAGTCCAAAGAACCAAAGATACCTAGAGAAAGTATATAAATATATATTAGAACTAATTAACCAAGATGCTAATTAATCAACCCTTTATGAATCAAAATATCATAATTAAACCCTTCAGGCCCATCTCAAATTACAAAATCTATCATAGACATTAGTCTTACCATTTAATATTTAGGACTTGGCTATGGTTAAACGAGGTTAGGGACCATATCAAATACTAGCACACATATGCTTGGACAGAGCACCCACACATCTCTAAATGTGATGAAAGTGATTCATTCTAGCTAGTATAGTTACTGTTCCATTTATATTCTCACTCTTTCCCAATAATTTCTCTAATATATTTAGATGGCTTAGTCGAATTCCTGTACAAATCCAATATCTTAACTAGCCACTGCACCAGGTTCTTGTTGCTACCTAAAGAACACACACATCAAGTACATCCCTTTGCTTAACACATAAGATCCCTCCTTTTTATCGGTCAATATACATTGAAATTCGTATACGAAATGTTCTTGGGTTCTCCTATCTTTTGTATTCAAAACATGGGCCATGTTGTTTCTTCCACATATAAAATTTATGCTTAAGAAAACACACTCAAAAAATAGCTATGATACCACTCATAATCAAATCTCCTCTGGGATATCATATTACATCTATTGTTCTCTTCCATACAGGTGCTAAGTAACCAAGTTATACTAGTAAACCTAAAATATATCTTGAATAACTACTAAGCCAGAACAATAATAACTTGCAAGTGTTTAATAAAAGAAAAAGCTGAGGAAGGAAGAAGAGATACTCAGAGGCTTGGTAGTGTCTGGACGTGAGTTCAGAATGCAGATGAACAGACGGTCCGAATGGATGAAGATAGAGCGGAACTTGGTGCTAGAGAGGAACGTCGATGCACTTGCTCGTCGGGCGACGATGACGTCGAGGAGAATCCGCCAGCTACTATGCTCGAGAATGCACAGCCTCGAGCTGGCAGCCACCGGAGACTGCTTCTACGCAGCTAGTACACTCGCCGGCAGGAGACAATGCGGAGGAGAACGGATCTGGCTACTCGGGGGCGGAGGAGAACGCTGACAGCGGGGAGGATGGAGGCTGGTTGTCGAGGTATGGCTGACCGTGCCGGAGGAGCAGCGGCGAGTTCGGCTGCAGGTGGATCCGGTGGAGAGACAGGGAGGAGTTGTTGCCGTCGGGTTGCGGGGTGAGGCCG
This sequence comes from Iris macrosiphon, assembly GCA_036927795.1. NCBI lineage: Eukaryota > Viridiplantae > Streptophyta > Magnoliopsida > Asparagales > Iridaceae > Iris > Iris macrosiphon. Next base: position 142,756,528 of record JAYESA010000019.1, on the reverse strand, counting down.
CGGGGGAACCCGGCCGGAGGACTGACGCCGGAGGAGTTGATGGATGGATGGATGAATGGAGGATGAGCAGCCGGAGGTGAGGTCGGCCTGGGTGCAGTGGCCGCCGGAAACACCGCAGGGAGGGGTCGGGGTCGGAGGTAGATGCAAGTGGTGGTGGTGATGGTGGTGTACAGCAGTGCAGCGGCAGCGGCCGGAGCAGCAGCAGGTCGTTGGCCGCTGGACGGAAGAGCACGGGATGGCCGGAGTACGGCAGGGGCCGCCGGAGCACAGGGTCAAGGTGCTCGGGTGATGTACTCCAGGTTCCCCCCTCCCCTTCTCTCAATTTGAAAAATCAAATTTTTATGAAAAGGAGAAGAAAAGAAGGAGAAGAGAAGAAGAAGAAAATAGAAGAAGAAAGGAAAGAGGATGGAGAAAATTTGTGGAGGCTACGGTTTAAGTGTGGGGGATTCCCTAGGTTGGATTTTTTTGGGGATTAGGGCTTGATAGGACATTAAATAGGGAGGGGGTGAGATGTGGATGAAGGGTGGAGATTGCATCCATCTAGAATGGATGGACATGACTTGTCATGAGGAAAAATTAATTATTCATGGAGAGGGTTATTGACTTAGTCAAATAATTGGGCTCTCCATTTGTTTGAACCAATGGGATGTTGACACCTAATGTAATAATTGCAAATTAGCCCCCTTAAATTTGGGTATTTGCACAGACACATGAAATGATAAAAATTGGGCGGGCGATCTGGGGTCCGGTGTTTTGTAGGGTCAGGGGCGCTGTATGTTTGGTACGGGCTTAAATAGTAGGGCATTGGAATTAAAATAGGATTTACGAAATCAGTCAAAATGTTATCTTCAATTTAATTAGAAATAAAATACAGGCTGTGTTCTAAAATTAATTAGGAGTACATGGGGCCAAAATCAGGTCAGGTCATCAATACCAATAATGAAGAAGACTCAGAACAGATTATTACCCTAATTTGGGCCGCACGAAAAATAGGTCAAGATTGCCTCCAATTTTCGATTGGAACGCACAACGATGCAAAATAGGGATTTATTAAATAACGTCCGCGACGATTTTTTGTGCGGCTAGAAATAATGTACAAAGAGCATAATTATGAGTTGCAAAAATAGCAGAATGGAAGGCGGGCATGTCTAGGACAAGATGGTGAAATTTGTTGGAAGACAAAAGCTAGGGTAGCGCTCCAAATATCGAAGCAAAGACAATGCGCAATAATAAATTAAAATACGGCAATTAATTACAATCTTCAGTAATTAATTTCTAGATAAAATAGTTAAATCCAAAAAATTCTAAAATTCGGACAGGTGTTCGTCTACTGGGCTTCTAGGTCAATTCTGCTAGCACAAACACAAATGAACACTGTATATAATTACTATATTTAATTACACACCTCACATATTTATTTAAATCAAATGTACTATCATACAATTAAATAATTGTAACTACAATAATATTAAATATTGTAAAAAGTCGAAAATACCCCTGTTTTCGGAACGTGGTAGTGACAAGTCTACCCACCTTAAAAGAATTTCGTCCTCGAAATTTAAAATCCTCAATAGCAGTATTTACTCATACACATTATTATTTCCAAAAATAGTGAAATTCAACAACCCACAAAATCCTGAAATAATCCGCCTTGTCGTTTCGCAATTTTCAAAAATTTCTGAAATATTCTCAAAATAAAAATCAGATTCCATCTCCTCAAAATTCCCACGAATTTAAATAAAAATTTATACTCGGAATTTGATATCTGTTCCCTAAATTTAATTTCAATCAATGTATTGAATCTCGTCCCAAAAGTCTGAATCCAAACAATAATCCATCAATGATCTAAATTTTTTTTTTTTTTTTTTTTTTTTTTTTTTTTCTCTTTTCCTCAAAATACTTAACAATGCGATACTTATGGATCCTTCAATGTAATGTCCGCAATTATAAAATTTTTAAATTACTATCTTGCAATCAAATATGTAATGATAATTTTCCAAATTTTCCTCAAATTTTTCAATGATAAATTATATCATAGCCAACCTTCCTGGAATTAATAAATCATCAATTCTGCCATGTGAAATTTTTAATCCTTTATTTAAATTAATGTTTATCCTCAATTTCAATCATACCTCGATCTTCGTAATTATCAAGGATCCATCAATTTTGTTATATTACTCATTAACCCTTTATTTAAATTAATGCTTATCCCTAAATTTTTAATCAGCTTGTCCCTTTCGTCCAGTCATAACCTTTTCAAAATCTTTGCTATGGTCTAAACCCCAACGATCATGGTCTAAGAAAATTTGCCCACAGTCATACAACAAACAACTTAGAGGAAACATGCATGGTTATGGTCTGTCTTATCATGGTATTGCATTCTCTGTCAGGGTGTACTACTAACTATATCCTAACAAGAAAAATCACTAATACAACCCACGGTACTAGGGAATCAATCAATCAGAATATAAAACAACATGAGAAAAAGAAGGAACCTGCTAACACATTACCTGCAGTATTTCCTATCTCTAACATACACTTAACTCTAGCACATTCACTAACTAATTCCTATCCCTGTACACTGGTACCCATATCAACTAATCATTAGCCCACAAGACATCCATGATTACATCCTCATTGCATACACCTGCCTATTGATACCAAAATCTGATACCAAGAATCTTTAATATATCCATGGTTTAATAATGCATCCAAGGTTTGATACCTCTATCTCTTTAGTACCATACTCTCTGTCAGTTCCCGTTCCTACTACAATTGTCCATACTATTTTCTCATCGCTCCAGTGCACACCAAGTGTAACACCATACTAAGTGCTGCTCTTTCCAATACAATTTTAGATGGACACCCAAGTCAGTCTGCGGTGTCATCTCAACCATGCTCAAGTCACCAGATCCTTACACGTGTATATCATCTACTCATATATTAATATTCATATTTCTCATCTACCATAAATTTAATTCTCAAAAATAATCATCAAGGTTTAACTTCTCGATCAACTTAAAAATAAATGCATATGCCTCCTCAAGGTCAGATTCTCAACAGCGAATAAAATGTTTTTTTTTTTTTTTTTTTTTTTTCCACTTCTAAAATCTTTGTAGCCTTGACCATTTTTTTTTTTTTTTTTTTTTTTTTGAATCAATATTTGAAATCCTCAAAAAATTTTAATGACATAATCTCAACTCCTCAATTATTCTAAAAATAAAATTTTATTTCCACCTTTTAATTTATAATTCCACAAATGTACATATCAGTGCTCACGGTCTCTGATACTCAAGGTGCACTCAATGCATATAGTGTCTATAATTGTGTAATAAAATTGTACTGCCTGAATCACTTGTGCTATTACCTCCAATGATCAAAGTTATCATCCCTGTATTTTCTTTCATGATTTCAATTTATGTCAACTGGTATATCATCTAATTATCATCACACAGAGTGCTTACTGTTATTAATGTCATCCTCGACTAATCCTCGATATATAATCATTAGCACTCTTGGTATTATATCACTAGCTTCATTAATGCATCATCTCTTCAAGCTCATTATAACTCATGATTACATGTATCTACTATAACACTCATGTTTCTTTACTCTCGTGGGTATGTGTATGGTTCCTCATCTCGATTGATGTATAGGCATTCCCTTTTAACTTTTTCAGTCTGTTAAACTGATCTGTGATACGCTTCACCATCTTCATTACCAATTCCGATGTTTCTCTTCTCACGACATCTCATTATTACTCCTCATGCATATATTTTTCTTTACCTTTAACACACCCGATCTAAATCATCAAATTGAACGTCGTGCTCCATTAATCCTTAACACAATTCCTGGATACTTAATTGTTTACATAGATCACTTAATTACATAATCATGATCATCCAGGACGGGTAATTGGCTCTGATACTAACTCTGAGGACTATCCCTGATACTCTATACTCTCCTCCTACTTATAGTACTATAATGACACTTATTCTAGAACCATTGTTACAAGGTATTATGCTATGGGTTAATTCTAGATCAAAGCCTACTGCTCACATGCCCAACTAAGAAACACTTACAAATCACTAGCAACACAGTCAATACTAATACAAGACACAAACAAAATTACAAGCCACTAATTATCATGCTTAACAAGAAATCCTCAAGGAATAGGAGCTCAAAGACTGAATTGAGGACAGAAGGTATCTTTACTGCTAGTAAAGAAAGAAGCGGTGGAACAAAGTCCTGGAATAACAGAAATAGATAAGTCTTGAGATGATACTTTAAGAACCAATTTAAGATACGACCTGATAATCATACACGTCTGTCTGAAATCATGACACTCAGAATTCTCGCCACGCCAGTAAGCATAGATGCGATAAACGACAGGTTCCGTAACTAAGGTATGCAACCCTATAATCATGTCATCTAGAATCCTCGCCACGCCAACCGGTATGGCTGCGAGAAACTCTAAATCTCATAACTAAAGTATGTACATCCAAGTTAGGTTCCTACGTTCTCGTCACGACAGCTAATATGGCTGCGATAAACTCTAGGTTCCATAACCAAAGTAGACGTTTTTACCTTTCTTACTGTCCTCATCAATATATGTCATCAGATGATACCGTAAATTTTAGTCCGTAAAATTCATCTCGATATGAAATCAACTCAACAACGATACCAAGAATTTACTTTTAACAACTGGTCAACAAGAATCAAACTCGACAATGATACCAAGAATTTAATTTAATAACTGATCAATAAGGATCAAGTTCAATAACAACAAGCGAGGGCAGACGGAAACAAGGGGGAAGGATTTTAATATTGGAATTTATAATGAGATTCTCAAGGGTCGTCCCAGGAATCTCTCAAATAATTTGTGATTGAGTATCCTCTCTCATCCTAGTATCCTATGTCCTATATCCTATAGCAGGTACGCAGTAGTACAACGATGACGTCGCACTACTACGACATCGCACAATTAGCGAAGTCAGACCTGCATGGGCCACCACTAAAAACGTGTCACGACCCGCACCCGGTTTAGGGGCACGAGAGCGTGGGTACGTCCAGCCTACGCCGCAGCATCGGCGGTAGAACGCTGTCTAGGTCAAGTACTATCTAACAATCTCACGCTAGTATCCAACTCCATAAGGAGATTCGGATAATACTATAAAAATATCCACAACATACTCAATCACAACTACAGCACGATAGGAATTGAAGAAATAAAAGAATACAATACAAGTCTAAAGACAACATAATCATACCTGCAATCATTAACTTCCAATCCCCAAGTGTGTCGGAACCAGTCTACTAAGGTCACAGTCTGGAAAAATATTTTCCAGTCAGGAAGGAGCAAAGTACATCTCTAAATAGCAGTTCTATATAAATGACATAAACTATGTAGCAGTTCTAGATGGAAACATACCAGATGCATGTATAGGTACGAGAAATGTACAAGAAAAGAAATATACTGGAAATACTGTAAGTAAATGCAGGAAGAAAAAACAATATGTCAATGAGCAAGAACCTATGACTAAGTGTGTCGAGTACTAGCTTTAACATGTGATCGGCTTGGGAACTTGATCAGGCTGGTTACATGTGATTAGCTATGATTCATGGAAGGTCAGGCTAACCGTTGGTTAGCTATGATGCATGGAGAGGTCAGGCTAATCACACGTAACAGCTATGAGGCATGGAGATGGTCAGGCCACACCCGACGTGAGATGTGGGGTGAGCTATGATGCATGGATAGTTGGGTATGATCACATATCTACACTAAAATACTCCCCAAACCCCCGACTGGTATAGTAGATCCAATCATGGTACGCTATGGCACGGGATTCCCTAGGAAGGTAGCAAATCTCCCCGGAAATCAGTGTCTGTACATGCACAAGATAACAAGGAAAACAAGTCTTGTACAAGCTACACCATGAATAAGGAATAACATCTCATGACGAGATCCGTGTATACCAATCCGTGTAACCATCGTGTCAAGATCATGGATATTTACACTAGATACAGTGAACATAGGAGATATCATAAATTAGAAACTAATCAGAGAATGTACTCGCCTTTGGTCCTTAGCTGGTGAATACCGAGGTCCTGTTCCAGAGTATCGCCTGGAGGAACCCACAGTCCAAGATCAAATATACTCGTCGGGGTACATATCCTCTGCCTCGTAGATAGCATCAGGACTTGGTCCGTAAAACTTCTCGTAATCTAGCTCAACAAAACCTGGGTTCGTACGTTGGAAAGATGAAGATGACGATGAAAGCCCGAGTCCAAAGAACCAAAGATACCTAGAGAAAGTATATAAATATATATTAGAACTAATTAACCAAGATGCTAATTAATCAACCCTTTATGAATCAAAATATCATAATTAAACCCTTCAGGCCCATCTCAAATTACAAAATCTATCATAGACATTAGTCTTACCATTTAATATTTAGGACTTGGCTATGGTTAAACGAGGTTAGGGACCATATCAAATACTAGCACACATATGCTTGGACAGAGCACCCACACATCTCTAAATGTGATGAAAGTGATTCATTCTAGCTAGTATAGTTACTGTTCCATTTATATTCTCACTCTTTCCCAATAATTTCTCTAATATATTTAGATGGCTTAGTCGAATTCCTGTACAAATCCAATATCTTAACTAGCCACTGCACCAGGTTCTTGTTGCTACCTAAAGAACACACACATCAAGTACATCCCTTTGCTTAACACATAAGATCCCTCCTTTTTATCGGTCAATATACATTGAAATTCGTATACGAAATGTTCTTGGGTTCTCCTATCTTTTGTATTCAAAACATGGGCCATGTTGTTTCTTCCACATATAAAATTTATGCTTAAGAAAACACACTCAAAAAATAGCTATGATACCACTCATAATCAAATCTCCTCTGGGATATCATATTACATCTATTGTTCTCTTCCATACAGGTGCTAAGTAACCAAGTTATACTAGTAAACCTAAAATATATCTTGAATAACTACTAAGCCAGAACAATAATAACTTGCAAGTGTTTAATAAAAGAAAAAGCTGAGGAAGGAAGAAGAGATACTCAGAGGCTTGGTAGTGTCTGGACGTGAGTTCAGAATGCAGATGAACAGACGGTCCGAATGGATGAAGATAGAGCGGAACTTGGTGCTAGAGAGGAACGTCGATGCACTTGCTCGTCGGGCGACGATGACGTCGAGGAGAATCCGCCAGCTACTATGCTCGAGAATGCACAGCCTCGAGCTGGCAGCCACCGGAGACTGCTTCTACGCAGCTAGTACACTCGCCGGCAGGAGACAATGCGGAGGAGAACGGATCTGGCTACTCGGGGGCGGAGGAGAACGCTGACAGCGGGGAGGATGGAGGCTGGTTGTCGAGGTATGGCTGACCGTGCCGGAGGAGCAGCGGCGAGTTCGGCTGCAGGTGGATCCGGTGGAGAGACAGGGAGGAGTTGTTGCCGTCGGGTTGCGGGGTGAGGCCGCGGGGGAACCCGGCCGGAGGACTGACGCCGGAGGAGTTGATGGATGGATGGATGAATGGAGGATGAGCAGCCGGAGGTGAGGTCGGCCTGGGTGCAGTGGCCGCCGGAAACACCGCAGGGAGGGGTCGGGGTCGGAGGTAGATGCAAGTGGTGGTGGTGATGGTGGTGTACAGCAGTGCAGCGGCAGCGGCCGGAGCAGCAGCAGGTCGTTGGCCGCTGGACGGAAGAGCACGGGATGGCCGGAGTACGGCAGGGGCCGCCGGAGCACAGGGTCAAGGTGCTCGGGTGATGTACTCCAGGTTCCCCCCTCCCCTTCTCTCAATTTGAAAAATCAAATTTTTATGAAAAGGAGAAGAAAAGAAGGAGAAGAGAAGAAGAAGAAAATAGAAGAAGAAAGGAAAGAGGATGGAGAAAATTTGTGGAGGCTACGGTTTAAGTGTGGGGGATTCCCTAGGTTGGATTTTTTTGGGGATTAGGGCTTGATAGGACATTAAATAGGGAGGGGGTGAGATGTGGATGAAGGGTGGAGATTGCATCCATCTAGAATGGATGGACATGACTTGTCATGAGGAAAAATTAATTATTCATGGAGAGGGTTATTGACTTAGTCAAATAATTGGGCTCTCCATTTGTTTGAACCAATGGGATGTTGACACCTAATGTAATAATTGCAAATTAGCCCCCTTAAATTTGGGTATTTGCACAGACACATGAAATGATAAAAATTGGGCGGGCGATCTGGGGTCCGGTGTTTTGTAGGGTCAGGGGCGCTGTATGTTTGGTACGGGCTTAAATAGTAGGGCATTGGAATTAAAATAGGATTTACGAAATCAGTCAAAATGTTATCTTCAATTTAATTAGAAATAAAATACAGGCTGTGTTCTAAAATTAATTAGGAGTACATGGGGCCAAAATCAGGTCAGGTCATCAATACCAATAATGAAGAAGACTCAGAACAGATTATTACCCTAATTTGGGCCGCACGAAAAATAGGTCAAGATTGCCTCCAATTTTCGATTGGAACGCACAACGATGCAAAATAGGGATTTATTAAATAACGTCCGCGACGATTTTTTGTGCGGCTAGAAATAATGTACAAAGAGCATAATTATGAGTTGCAAAAATAGCAGAATGGAAGGCGGGCATGTCTAGGACAAGATGGTGAAATTTGTTGGAAGACAAAAGCTAGGGTAGCGCTCCAAATATCGAAGCAAAGACAATGCGCAATAATAAATTAAAATACGGCAATTAATTACAATCTTCAGTAATTAATTTCTAGATAAAATAGTTAAATCCAAAAAATTCTAAAATTCGGACAGGTGTTCGTCTACTGGGCTTCTAGGTCAATTCTGCTAGCACAAACACAAATGAACACTGTATATAATTACTATATTTAATTACACACCTCACATATTTATTTAAATCAAATGTACTATCATACAATTAAATAATTGTAACTACAATAATATTAAATATTGTAAAAAGTCGAAAATACCCCTGTTTTCGGAACGTGGTAGTGACAGATGTAGTTTGGGTAATAGTGGATCGACGCACGAAAGTAGCTCATTTTTTTTCTTTTCGAATACGACAGTCTATAGAGCAGTTTGCAGAGATGTACATACGATAAATAGTAAGACAATACGGTATCCCAATGAGTATCGTATCAGTTCGAGACACTCGGTTCACTTCACATTTTTGGAAGTGCTTGCACCAGGTTTTGGGCACCAAGCTAAGATTCAGTACCTCTTACGATCCTTAAACAGACGGATAATAAGAGAGAACCATCTAGACATTGGAAGATATGTTGTGAGCTAGTACTTTGGATTTTAAGGGCCTTGGGAAGATCACATTCATCTCGTCGAGTTCTTGTACAACAATTGTTATCAGGCGAGTATTCATATTGCCCCTTCGAAGCACTATATGGGAGAAAGTATATGTTACCTTTAGTATGGGATAATATTGGCGAACGAAAGATGTTAGGCCCATAAATGATCACATAGATAGTAGAAGTTGTCAACCAGATCAAAGAGCGACTTCGGGTTGCGCAGGATAGGCATTGTTATTGGGAAGACAACATCTTAGGCCTTTAGAGTTTCGTGTCGGTGACCACATGTTCTTACGAATTTTGTCGACCCGTGGAGTCATTAGATTCGGGATTCTCGGGAAGCTTAGTCCACGATCCACCGGTCTGTTTGATATCCTCGAGTAGGTGGAAAATGTTGCTTATCGTCTTTCCCTTCTGCCTTTGTTACATGAGGTGTACGATATATTTCATGTGTCTTAGTTATGTAGGTATGTCCCGAGCTAGTCCTTGGTACTGACTTGTTTAACGAGAAGAAACCTGTATCCATTTTGGACCGAAGGGAGAAGGTGCTCAAGAATCGGACTATTCGTCTTGTCCTGGTTTCTTGGGATCATTACCGTTTTGGAGATTCGACGTGGGAGCACGAGAAGATATCCGGTCTCAGTATCCGCACATATTCGACTCGAAAGATATATTTGTCCTTATGTCTTCGTATCTTGAATCTCGTGATTCGTTCACCTATGCTATGTGATGTTACTTTTCTTTATTATATGATTGATTATTGATTGCATGTATAGATGTGCTTGTAGCTAGTATAGTACTTGTTCTGATTTTTCTAGTTAGCCTTGAGTTTGAATTCTGTTGATAAATTTTTTTCTACGGTGGGTAGAGATGTCACTCTCTGTTCCCGATATATGTATTTGGGACGAATTATTTCTTGCTTATATGTTTATTAGGTTACATGGAGACTAGACCCATTCTTTGGTTTAGTGTGGCTCATGGTTTATTTTGTGGGTTGGTTCAAGTTATTATAGAACCCATGGTCTAAACCTCAAACCCTAGCTATATAACCCAACTTCTTTCCTCTCTTCCCTTATTCTCATATTTCTTCTCCTTCTTTTATTTTAGGCAAGTACACCTTGCATGATATGGAAAAACTATTAGATTTGAATCCTTGCTCTTTTCTTGTATTTTATTAGTCTAATATGTGTACATTATTATTCGAAACTGTCATGACCCGCACCCTGAATTTGGGCATGAGTCATGAGTACGTCCAGCCTATATCGCAGTATCGGTAGTAGAACGTTATACAATAAGCCACAAGTATAATCTACAACTCACAACATATATATATATCCACACTATACTCAATCACAGGCACTAATTTAAATAAATATACCATAGATAATAATAAAATAATAGTCTTGATATGGGTCCAAGAAGTCTCCTAAAAATGAATAAATATCCAAAGAACAATATTCAAAATACTCTAGAAAAATTGTCGGAGAATAATCCGGTCCAAAATAACTAACAAAATCAACTACTCTACAAAACTACTCTATTGCAGATAGTATATGAGCTGCTAACTCTCTCTGATCCTCTTGAAGGGCAAGATCAGGCTCAGCTATGTCACTAACATTTGGTCCATAATATGTAGGGATCGCATCATTATCGTAGTCACCTAAAATATGGTTATCCAGTCAGGAAAGGAATGTGTACATCATAGTAAAAATAGTTCCAATACATGGTAGAAGCTATAAGACAATAAATAGTAAAGAATATATGGTAGCATCAAAACAGAAATCATAATAAGGCAACCAGAATAAGTAAATGCTGAAGTCATCTCATGGCAAAGATGTAGTACAATATCTATAAGTATCATAGGAAATAACTATAATATATGGAAGAAAATATAGGAATAAACTACTCTACGTGATTTGGAATACCTTGTTGACATGTGAACGGCTAAGGGTAAAATCCGACAAACTACACGTGTCATGCATGGCTGCTATTATTCTAGTAAGAACATGGGATGGAAAGGGTAGTTCACATGTCTACTAAGTATTTTCTCTCCCCACGAGTATAACATGGATTCTGAACCAGTCATGAAGAAATAACAATAATCCAGAACAGTCACATATCTTATAACAAGAATCCATCATACTAATCCGTGTAACAAGTGTCAAGAATCAATTAATCAATACTAAGCATGCATTATAAAGACTATCAAGCACTAAAAGTAATCACAAAAATGTACCCTCCTGTAGTACTTAGTTGTGGTTGGATCATATCCCAATTTAGAGTCCAAATCCTACGTATGATATGTTATCATGTCAAAAGATAATTTCTTTTAATTTATTTAATTCGGATAATTACTCTAAAATCCTATTTTCATCTTATTATTTTGATTTTAGTTTAATTCCTAAATTTGTCCAAAGAAACCAAATTTTATCAATTTGACACTCACGACATGCAAATCGAGGCGATCTATTGACCAAAAAGTCGACCAATACATACTCAACTTTCATGCATTATTTTTTATAGATTTTAGTGTCACAAACATGCTAGAATTTATGGCTCATCTGAATTCAAATTTATTTGGAAACTATTGCACATACAAAATCGTATTGTACAACGGTAGTTGATTGCTAACCTAGAAGTTATACATAAATAAAAGAACATAAATAATTCGAATTAAATTTTGGGAAAAACAAATATCAACTGTGTCAATGTTATCTTTCCAAAACTTCAAACATTTCATGATTCGGATCCCTGGTTCTCCCGAAATCGTAAAAATACCGAGGCACGTCTATTTTTAGACATGCTGTGGTCTACGAATTTTTGGAATATAATACTCTGAATTTTGTGAAACAAATTATATATTCAAAAAACTAACCTTAATATGGTTCTGACATAAGAAATTAGGATATATTTTGAGTCTGAAGCTATCTGCGACTGAGAGTGCGCGCAGCTTGGCCCGACTGAGTCCAAGTCGAATTCGGACTCGGCTTGGCTTGAACTCGCGGACCAGTTGCACCCGTACCCACGCCCGTGGGTCACTGCAGGCAGACCCTTCCCTGTTTGTTATGGCTGGCTGACGGGGGAGCCCATGTTGGCTGACTGGGCAGGGTAATTTCTTTTATGGGTTTTCTTTTTCTGAAAATAGTTATTTAATCAATTTTGCATAATTAACTCAAAACAAATAAATTTTTTTTAAAAATTCTCAAAAAATTCTAGAAAATATAATTGATTATTTAAAACCTAGAATAAATGTTTGGGATTTTTTAATTATATTTGAAACTAAAATAAATTCTTGAAAGCCCTAAAAAATTAGTGTTACTAGTTTTTAATTAACCAAAAATTATGAAAAATCCCAACAGTCCCAAATTAAACTAATAATAACATTTAAGCTAGAATTTTAGGATACAGAAATTATAATTCTACCCTACTAAAAAAAAATTACCCTCGAAATTTAAGGCGAACAAATACAAGAAGGAAAATTACATCATAGTGCAAAAAAATAGGGGTAACACTCTCGCTTATCATATTCTCGCTCCCAAGTGAATTCATTGGAAGAGTGATGCCTCCAAGCGACACGATCCAAGGGAATTACTTGGTTATGTAGCACTTTCTCCCTCTGGTCTAGGATCTCCACAGGCTGCTGCGGATAACGGAGGCTTGGTCCAACCTCAAGCTCCGAATGATCTAATACATAGCTAGGATCTGTCACGTATCTAAGAACTTAACGCATAATCTAAGAACATAATCTAAGAACTTAATCCTTATAGAACATGCATTAGCAGTCGAACTCCTGGCATCATAAAAAAAATTTCTGCCAGAGCTCAAGGGCAGAGCACTTTCCTTGTCAAAAAAGGCTGCCGCATGAGTGGGGTCAGCTCGTGTGAACGCATGATGTGTGTTTCCTATGATAGAGAGAGAGGTGGGGAGTGAATGCTCCACAGTTAGGTGAGGCACATCGCCCTTCGTAACCCATCTCCTGCGGGTCTTCTTAGGCTTTGCCAGCCTTGGTGAAGCACCGCCCTCAGAGGGCATTTCCTCAAAGGCTTCCTGGTCGAAGCGTACAACCAGCATCTTCTGGGTTGAACCTAGCTTCGATGCATTGGATTGTGTCATAACCTTCTCATCAAAGGAGAAGGATGTCCACAGTAGAGTCGGCCGGCCACTTATTTTCCATTGATGTAAGTTTAAGAAACTTTTGCTTAGCAACCAACAAAAAGTACCAAGAAATCCTAGGCAGAAAATCTAAGTATAAAATTTTTTGATCTGGAGAACGGGACGATGAAGATCGAGTACTACAATGACTCATTTACTCTATTAACTGTCCGATGAGAAAATTAGGATACTCTCTTCCCTTTTCTTACTCTTGAGCCTGTGTGCACCTGCATGGCTAGTCGGGGTTTATGCGATATGCTACCGTTGCAATTTATAGCCAGCCTATTCACGGGCTATAGGTGCCGTATATGTCTCTGTTTGGTGGTAGTATGGGGCTCCTTCATAGAATACGGTTGTAACTGTAGCTGCATACTACGGGAAGGCTATCATGTAGTCACGGTTGGGATACATTATTGACAAGATCTCGGTGTCATTCCGTTGTGTATGTGACATGGTCAACTGGACTCTTGGTATGCACTGATTGTGTAAGGATCCCTTCGGTTGCACTAAAAAGATTTTACATAATATCTTCGCCGCATAATTGTCTTGGCCGCATATGTGCTCTCCTTTGGCCTTGGTCTTATGGACACTTCGATCTCATGGCGTTGTGGCCGCATGCGAACTTTCGTCTGGCCTTGGTAGAATAGATACTTTGGTAGCATAATGACAAGGATGCATAGGGTCGTAGCCGCATAAAAAGGAATACGTGGCATGGAACATTTGAAGAGGTTATTAATGTACTAATGTGAATTTTTATCCTTTTATGAGTCATCACCTCTCTCATGATTCTCGAAGTACTCTAGGTAATGAGAGGTGTGTAAGAACTTCTGACAGGTACTGAATGTTGTGTCAAAGAATCTCATGCGGCCCCTTACTTCATAGTTATTCAGGCCGTATGGGATTTTCTTATGTGGCCTCCAATTCCTTGGTTGTTTGGGCCACATGGGCTCTATGTAGCTCCTCTGTGGCCTTCTTTCATTTTGATGGGGCATGAGCTCTATGCAGCCTGCATGATTTTTATGCTTCTACGGTCACCAAACGGTGGCATATTTATTTCAGTCGTTCATATATATATATATATATATATATATATATATATATATATATATATATATATATATATATATATATATATATCACATGTTTGTAACTTGAATTAAGGCAAGATAAAAAGATCACCTAATAACATGGATTCTTCACATGAATACCATGTCGATTTGGTGAGTTGGGTTAACTAACCCTCACCAATGCATGTTGATGTACTGACCCTCGTTGGAACAGGTTCCCCGAGCCGAAGCGATGCTGCAAGGAGCTGAGGCAAATCTCCAACCAGTCCATCTCTTATCGCGTTCATATTCGTGACTCTGAAGCGCGTACCATTCCTGGAGCTTGTACATATTGTAAAACCCCTTTTTTTTTTAAAAAATTATTTATTATTTTTATTAATTAATAATTTAATTATGGTAATTATATGCTAAATAGGAGAAATAGATTTTTATTAATTTTTATTTTAGGTGTTCGGACACTTAGAGGACTTATGGGACCATCAGAAATTTTTCGGAATTTATTCCATGTAGGAGACCCCTTGAGCAGTTGCTAGCCTAACGATGTTCATTACCCTAACCTATAAATTTTCTTATGAGTATATATATATATATATATATATGTATATACAAATATATATATATATATGTATATATATATTTTATAAAGGAAAGAAAAGAAAGCAAAAGAATTTAATAATAAGTATAATAATAATAATAATAACAATAACAAATCATCTGTAGATTCCCACTCCTTAGAAATTTTTGCTAACCCTTCAGCCTTAGCCCTTAGTGGCACAAAGACCCGCCCCTTGGTATAATGAACTAACTGCTACTTAGCAAAGCAGCAAATAAGCATTGCCCAAGGACCCGACCCTTGGCCGAAAGCTTCAGCGGCTATGAACCGTCCGCTCCTATTCCTCTCTCTCCCTATAATATATATATATATTATCTTTCCAAAAACCCTAACCTAAATCTCCAGACCTCCTCTTCCCATCTAGAGCTGTCACCGCAGCCAGAGAAGCCCCACCAAGCCATCCAACCATCCCGACGACTCCGACCTCGTACCTTGCAGAATCCCACTCGAGGCACCTTCGCTCCAGAGTAATTTTCCGTCAACTCGCTCAACCAAATGATGTTCCATCTTCATCGGTATGAACACCCCTTAACCCTCTTCCATATTTGTTTTATAGCCAATCTCGGAAAACGTGTACCCCTAGGTGAAAAATAGCGCCCAAGTCGGCGTGAGCAGACAGAATTCTGGAATCGCAGAATTCCAGAATGACCACCCATATTGCCGAGTTCGTATCTTCCACCACAGAGATCCGAATTCGGTGATTCTTTTTGATACCTGTAGAATACCTGACCCAGTTTATTTTCTGTTAAATAACCCTATGCTATTAGTTGCTGTGGACATAATTATATTCGTCACAAAACTGCACGCACCCACTTTTTCCAGTTTTTCAAAAGTTGGAAAACGGAGCACGTCCCGCCAACCGGGACCGCCCTGCCGTGTACCAAGTGTACCGAACAGTACACGCAGCATAACCGGACACGTGAAAATTTGTGGGGACTGATTCGAACGCGTGTGCGCGCCAGAATCAGGCCGTATCCACGGACACACTCCGTGTCGCAACTTTTATAGAACTCGCGCGTATTTTGTGCATGCTTGTCAGATTGCGACGAAACTTGCGTCACTGGACTCGTGGTAACGTGCTGGTCCTGTGACCCAATTTTTACGCAATTCTGAGATGGTTGACCAAATTGCCAATTGGCGGGCCCCACAGTTGACTTTTTGGACAAAATTGAGTTCGGCCCATCGAAATCCACATTTGGATATACCGTTGGGTTCGTATTGACATTTAGAGTTGTTTGACCTATAATTTGTCCTATTTAGAGACTGTTACCCTTGGCACGCTTTTTGGTACAAAATGGGCCATATGTGGATCCCACTTTAACCTGAAATTACCGTTTTGCCCAAGTGTCCAAATTGGATGAAAGGAAAGTACTTTTTAGCTATTTTGCTTATTCTGGGAATGTTGGTGATATTTATTTCAGCATCCGGAGACGTTCATTCTGAGGCCGTAGCTTCTGACTCTTGGTGTTGACATTGGGACACTACATTTTGCAGCCTTCTTGCCAGGCAAGATACCTTGCCAAATTGTTTTCAGTACTTTGCATGCTATTTATATTTCTGTTTATTTATTTCATTTCTGTATAGTTCTTGCATGTGTAGTTTTTTTCTCTAGTCAATTACTATGTATTAGATATGTTGACACACATATGGCACCTAGTATCATAGAGGACAATCATTAGGCGTATGGGCTTTAACCACTCTGGTAACACCGTAGTCACTAGCACGCACTTTGGTGGGTCATGTCCGATGGTCGCTACCCTCGAGGTATGTCGATTGATGGAGTCCGAGGGTCGCTACCCCCGAGGTATGACGGCTGATGATGTTCATGGACGAGTGCATGATTTGTGAGGCTTAGATCGAGTAGACTACCCTTGTCCATACGTCGAAAAGTTGTCCTCATTTGCATTCATATAGATGGTCTTGTACAGCGTACTTATTTATTTTCAAATTATATGCATGTTTACTTTATTCAAATTGGTATGTGTTTTGTGTATCTTGTTACGTCCCTCTGAGGACCTGGTCCCCTGCCAGGTGTATCTGTCACTACCACATTCCGAAAACAGGGGTATTTTCGACTTTTTACAATATTTAATATTATTGTAGTTATAATTAATTAATTGCATGATAGTATATTTAATCAAATAACTGTGTGATATGTACTTTAATATATTATATTATAGACAGTGTTCATTTGTGTTTGTGATGGTAGACTTGACCTAGAAGCCAGTAGATGAGCACCTGTCGGAATTATGGAATTTTGAGGTTAATTGTTTTATTTTAGAATTAATTTATTGGAGGTGTAATTAATTACTGTATTTTATTTAATTATTGCGCATTGCCTTTGCTTCGATATTTGGAGCGCTATCCTGACTTTTATCTTCCAACAAATTTTACAATCTTGCCCTAGACATGCCCGCCTTCCATTCTGCTATTTTTGCAGCTAGTAATTATGCTCTTTGTACATTATTTCTAGCCGCACAAAAAAAAAAATCGTCGCGGGCGTTATTTAATAAATTTCTATTTTATATCGTTGTGCGTTCCAATCGAAAATTGGAGGCAATCTTAACCTATTTTTTGTGCGGCCCAAATTAGGGTAATATTCTGTTCTGAGTCTTCTTCATTATTGGTATTGATGACCTGACCTGATTTTGGCCCCATGTACTCCTAATTAATTTTTGAACACAACTTGCATTTTATTCTAATTAAATTGAGGATACTATTTTAACCGATATTGAAATCCCAATTTAATTCCAATGCCCTGTTATTTGAGCCCACACAAATCATACAGCGCCCCCTGACCCTATAAAACACCGGACACCGAATCGCCCGCCAAATTTTCATCATTTTATGTGTTTGTGCAATTTTCCAAATTTAAGGGAGGCTAAATTGCAAATTTGCATTTTTGTGTCAACACCCAATTGTTTAAACAATGAGGGAACCTGATATTATTTTTAGCCCTCACCCTCATTCCTACATGAATTAATTTCCTTCATGTTTAATCTGGACCCCTCATTCTAGGGGTCAAATCCTCACCCTTCATCCAACCTCTCTCCCTATATATTGTCACATCAAAACATTTCCCTAGAAAACCCTAATCCCTAAGCAAGCCCCCACCTCCTCACAAGCCTCCATCCTCTCCAACGTAGGAAGAAATTCTTCTTCCTTTCTCCTTCTCATTTCTTCTCTTCTTCCTTTTTCTTCTTCTTCTTATTTTGAATTTGAATTCAAATTAGCAAAAGGGAGGGGGAACACTATTCATCATTTTTCCCCCTACTGTTCACCGGCGGCTCTGTGCACTCCGGCCGACTTCCCGTGCTCCGGCGGCCCACTACACCCAGGCCGACTTCCCCTGGGCGGCCGAGTCCCCCGCAGCCCTCCCTGCTGTGTCCCGCGGTCCGGCGACGGCTGATCAGCCGCTGCTAACTCCAACCCGGCGGCCGAGTTCCTCCGAGCTCTTCCCGCTGACTGCTCCGGCCCGATCACCCCGACTTCACTGCTCCCTCCGGCGGCCTGGTCAGCCACCTGAGCTCCTCCCAACTCCCATATCACCACCACCTCCATCATCTCTTAGACCCGACCTCCTCTGTACTTCAGTCCGGCGGCCCGTAGCAACTTTCTCCGGCGGCTGTTTCCCCTCGCGAGCAACTTCCTCCGGCGGCCCTCGGTGCACCCCGGCGAGCGGCCAACTCTCCTCCTCGACTCCCGCTGGCCGACTCCAGTCCGGCTCCCCATCAATCCGTCACCATCCCCATTGCCTCGACTCCGGCTGTGCTCTCCCCCTCTCGCTGTCAACTACCATCCAACAACACCACCACGACCAACGGAGATCCGGCCATCCTCCTGCCATACTCTGGCGAGGCTCCGACCCCATTGCTGTGAGTTCCTCTTCTTCATTTCCTCCTTTATACTTAATGTGATGATTAGTATTATAATTAATGTAATGAATAGGGTAATAGTTAATATAATGAATGGTGGATATAATTAATGTGAATGCAATGTATATAAGTAATGTATGTAAGTATGTATGTAAGTATTTAAGGTATACGTATATGTGTATAAATAGCATTATTTAAATTAATGCTTTAAATATGTTAATATGTATAGTGTATATTTAGTATATGTATGTATTTAAATATGTAAATTGTATATTATTTATTTATTAGTAATCAATTGTATGAGTATAGTATGTATTTAAATAAATTCTATAATTAAGTTTGGTATATATATATATTTTGTATATATATACTTGATATAATTTCAAAAATATATATTTGTACATACCTTAATATATTTCTATATATATATATATGATTGATATATATATATATAAATACGTGTTCTACTATATGTATTTTATATATATATATACTTAGCATATTTTCAATATATATTTAATTGGTATATGAGTATACATGTATATATATATATATATATACTTAGCATATTTTTAAGGTATGTTTAATTGGTATTGTATAAATTCAATTTGGTATATACATATTTGTATTGCAAATATATATATGGTAGGTATTAATGATTAAAAAATAGGTGATGTGTTTTAATATGTATCCATATTAGGTGACCCTAGCTGACTAGTGCCCTGCCTGGCATGGCCCTGAGGCCAGTGTTTTGACTGTGTGTTAGCGTAGCTTCTGATGCAAATGTTGTATTTGATATATTTTTAGGACTGTTGGTTCCTCCAGACGATGCTCTGGGACAGGACATTGGTTTTACCAGCTAAGGACCCAAGGCGAGTACATTCTCTGATTAGTTTCTAATTTATGATATCTTCTATGTTCACTGTATCTAGTGTAAATATCCATGCTCTTGACACGCTGGTTACACGGATTGGTATACACGGATCTCGTCATGAGATGTTATTCCTTATTCATGGTGTAGCTTGTACAAGACTTGTTTTCCTTGTTATCTTGTGCATGTACAGACACTGATTGCCGGGGAGATTTGCTACCTCCCTAGGGAATCCCGTGCCATAGCGTACCATGATTGGATCTACTATACCAGTCGGGGGTGGGGAGTATTTTAGGGTAGATATGTGATCATACCCAACTTTCCATGTATCATAGCTCACCCCATATCTCACGTCGGGTGCGGCCTGACCATCTCCATGCTTCATAGCTGTTATGTGTGATTAGCCTGACCTCTACATGCATCATAGCTAACCAACGGTTAGCCTGACCTTCGTGAATTATAGCTAATCACATGTAACCAGCCTGATCAAGTTCCCAAGCCGATCACATGTTAAAGCTAGTACTCACACACTTAGTCATAGGTTTCTTGCTCATGGACATATTGTTTCTTTTCCTGCAGTTACTTACAATATTTCCAGTATTTCTTTTATTGTACATTTCTCGTACCTATACGTGCATCTGGTATATTTCCATCTAGAACTGCTACATAGTTTATGTTATTTATATAGAATTGCTATTTAGAGATGTACTTTGCTCCTTCCTGACTGGAAAATATTTTTCCAGACTGTGACCTTAGTAGACTGGGTTCTGACACACTTGGGGATTGGAAGTTAATGACTGCAGGTATGATCATGTTGTCATTAGACTTGTGTTGTATTCTTTTATTTCTTCAATTCCTATCGTGCTGTAGTGTGATTGAGTATGTTGTTAATATTTTATAGTGATGTCCACGTCTCCTTATAGAGTTGAATACTAGCGTGAGATTGTTTAGATAGTACCTGACCTAGACAGCGTTCTACCGCCGATGCTGCGGCGTAGGCTGGACGTACCCACGCACTCGTGCCCCTAAACCGGGTGCGGGTCGTGACACATTTTTAGTGGTGGCCCATGCAGGTCGGACTTCGCGAGTTGTGCGATTGTCGTAGTAGTGTGGCATCCTTGTTATACTACCGCGTGCCTGCTATAGAATATAGGACATAGGATACTAAGATGAGAGAGGATACTCAATCACAAAATTCTTGAGAGATTCCTGGGATGACCCTTGAGAATCTTATTACAATTTCCAATTTAAAATCCTTCACCTTGTTTTCGTCCGTTCTCACTTGTTGATGTCGAGTTTGATTCTTGTTGACCAGTTGTTAACTTTAATTCTTGGTATCGTTGTTGAGTTTTGATTTCATATCGAGATGAATTTTTACGGGCAAAAATTTACGGTATCATCTGATGACATATATTGATGAGGACAGTGAGAAAGGTAAAACGTCTACTTTGATTATGGAACCTAGAGTTTATTGCAGCCATATTAGCTGTCGTGACGAGAACATAGGAACCAGACTTGGATGTACATACTGTAGTTATGAAACTTAGAGTCTCTCCCAGCCATACCGGTTGGCGTGGCGAGGATTCTAGATGACATGATTATAGAGTTGCATACCTTAGTTACGGAACCTGTCGTTTATCGCATCTATGCTTACTGGCGTGGTGAGGATTCTGTGTGTCATAAATTCTGGCAGACGTGTATTATTATCAGGTTGTATCTTAAATTAGTTCTTAAAATATCATCTCAAGACTTATCTATTTATGTTATTCCAGGACTTTGTTCCATCGCTTCTTTTCTTTACTAACAGTAAAGACACCTTCAGTCCTCAATCCGGTTCCTTTGAGCTTTTATTCTTTGAGGATTCTTTGTTAAGTATGATAATTAGTGACTTGTAATTATGTCTGTGTCTTGAGTATTAGTATTGACTGAGTGTTGCTTGCGAGTTTGTAAGTGTTTCCTAGTTGGACATGTGATCAGTAGGCCTTGATCTAGAATTAACCCATAGCGTAGTACCTTGTAACAATGGTTCTAGGATAAGGTCATTAGAGACTGAGAGTTAAGGAGAGTATAGGGTATCAGTGATAGTTCTCAGAGTTAGTATTAGAGCCAATTACCCGTCCTAGATAATCATGATTATGTAATTGAGTGATCTATGTAAACGATTAAGTATCCAGGAATTGTGTTAAGGATTTATGGAGCATGATGTTCAATTTGATGATTGATATCGAAAGTGTTAAAGGTAAGGAAATATATACGCATAAAGGGTTAATGAGGTGTCATGGGTAGAGAAATATCGGAATTGGTAATGAAAATGGTAAGGCGTATCACAGATCAGTTTAACAGGCTATAAAAGGTTACAGGGAAATACCTATACATCAATCGAGATGAAGAACCATACACATGCCCATGAGAGTAAAGAAACATGAGTATTATAGAAGGTACAGGTAAACATGAGTTATAATGAGCTTGATGAGATGATCCATTAATAAAGCTAGTGATATAATACCAAGAGTGCTAATGATTCTATATCAAGGATTAGTCGAGAATAATGTTAATAACAGTAAGCACTCGGTGTGATGATAATTAGAGGATATACCAGTTGACATAAATTGAAATCACGAAAGAAAACACAGTTGATGATAACTTTGATCATTGGAGGTAATAGTACAAGTGATTCAGGCAGTATAATTTTAGTACATAATTATAGACACTAGATGCGTTGAGTGCACCTTGAGTATCAGAGACCGTGAGCACTGATATATACATTGTGGAGTTATAAAGTCAAAGGTGGAAATAAGATTTTAATTTTTAAAATAATAGAGGAGTTGAGATTATGTCATTAAATTTTGAGGATTTCAAATACGAATTCAATAAACATGGTTAAGGCTACACAGATTTTTGGAGTAATGAAATTTTATTTCGATGTTGAGTATCTGATTTTGAGGAAGTATATACATTTTACTTTAAAGTTGTTCGAGAAGTTAAACCTTGACGATTATTTTGAGGATTAACTTTATGGTAGATAAGAGATGAATATTAATATATGAGTAGATGATATACATGTGTAAGGATCTGATGACTTGGGTATGATTGAGATCTCACTGCCAACTGACTTGGGTGTCAATCTAGGGTTGTATTAGAGAGAGCAGTACTTAGTATAGTGTGTTGCAATTGATATGCACTTGAGTGATAAGAATGACTAGTATCAACTATTACAGTAGGTAAGGAAGCTAGCAGTGAGTATGCTTGTAGTAGAGTGTGGTACCTAAAGAGATAGAGGTATCAAACTTTCCATGCATCATTTGACCTATGATTATGTTAGAAGATATTGCAAGTAATATGTTAGCAGGTTCTTTCTTTTCTTTCCTCGTGTTCTTTTGTCTTCTGATTGATTGATACCTTAGTACCGTAGCTTGTATGCATGATTTCTTGTTATAATGTAGTTAGTAGTACCCCTGATACAGAGACTGCAATACCATGACAAAAGACACCATGATCATACATATTTTCCTTAGGTTGCATGTTGTATGGTTGTAGGTAGAATTCTCTTAGACTTTGATTGTTGAGGATTTAACTGTAGTAAAGATTAACGAAGAGATTATTACTTGACAAAGAGAGACAAGGTGCCTTAAATTTTGAGGAAAAATATTAAATTAAATAAAGAGTTGGGAATTTAATATGGCGTAATTGAAGTTTTGTTAAATCATTGATTCTAAGAAGATTATGAAATGATTGAATTTATCATTGAATTTGAGAAATTTAATAAGGCCATTGATATAATTATTGGACTGTAAGTTATGAACTTATATCGTGAATATTGTATTGGAGGTTTCATAAGTATTACATCGTTGCATATTATGTGGAAAAAAAATCGAGGAATAAGAACACAAATGGATTAGTGTTGAATTCAAATTTGGGATGAGATTCGATTTTAGAAATATGCATTGATTGGATTTCAATTAGAGGATTGAATACTAAATTCTTGTATTTCGTTATTAACTTAAAATTTTGGAGGATATTGTGATAAGAATGGGATTTGATTTATATTTGAAGATTTTTAGGGATATGATATTTATAAAATTTTTGAAAAAAAAAATTTATTGTGAAATAACAATAAGGAGTAGTTCATGATTATATGATTTGATGAATTTAATTTTGATGGTAGTAAATAAATAAATAAAACAATCGAGGATTTAAAAATTCGAGGATAAAATATTGATTTAAATAAAGGGTCAAGAATTTAACATGACGAAATTTATGATGTATTAATTCCAGGAAGGATGTGATATGATTGAGGTTATTATTAGAATTTGAGGAAATTTTGATGGACTTTGATTTTATTTCGAGGATTTTTCAGGTTATGCAATAAATTTTTAAAATTTTGAAATTGTGAAAAGACGTTGTGAATTATTACCTGATGTCGTGGTTGATGAATTTAAGTTTGAGGGAAATAATAATGCGTACGATTAAACGCTACCTAGAGGATTTAAATTTCGAGGACGAAATTCTTTTAAGGTGGGTAGACTTGTCACTACCACATTCCGAAAACAGGGGTATTTTCGACTTTTTACAATATTTAATATTATTGTAGTTATAATTAATTAATTGCATGATAGTATATTTAATCAAATAACTGTGTGATGTGTACTTTAATATATTATATTATAGACAGTGTTCATTTGTGTTTGTGATGGTAGACTTGACCTAGAAGCCAGTAGATGAGCACCTGTCGGAATTATGGAATTTTGAGGTTAATTGTGTTATTTTAGAATTAATTTATTGGAGGTGTAATTAATTACTGTATTTTATTTAATTATTGCGCATTGCCTTTGCTTCGATATTTGGAGCGCTATCCTGACTTTTGTCTTCCAACAAATTTTACAATCTTGCCCTAGACATGCCCGCCTTCCATTCTGCTATTTTTGTAGCTCGTAATTATGCTCTTTGTACATTATTTCTAGCCGCACAAAAAAAAAATCGTCGCGGGCGTTATTTAATAAATTTTTATTTTGTATCATTGTGCGTTCCAAGCGAAAATTGGAGGCAATCTTGACCTAATTTTCGTGCGGCCCAAATTAGGGTAATATTCTGTTCTGAGTCTTCTTCGTTATTGGTATTGATGACCTGACCTGATTTTGGCCCCATGTACTCCTAATTAATTTTTGAACACAACTTACATTTTA
The DNA here is from genome assembly GCA_036927795.1 of Iris macrosiphon. Lineage (NCBI taxonomy): Eukaryota > Viridiplantae > Streptophyta > Magnoliopsida > Asparagales > Iridaceae > Iris > Iris macrosiphon. The sequence goes on along the minus strand of JAYESA010000019.1, from coordinate 142,731,443 downwards.
TTCTAATTAAATTGAGGATACTATTTTAACCGATATTGAAATCCTAATTTAATTCCAATGCCCTGTTATTTGAGCCCACACAAATCATACAGCGCACCCTGACCCTACAAAACACCGGACACCGAATCGGCAGCCAAATTTTCGTCATTTTATGTGTTTATGCAATTTCCCAAATTTAAGGGAGGCTAAATTGCAAATTTGCATTTTTGTGTCAACACCCAATTGTTTAAACAATAAGGGAACCTGATATTATTTTTAGCCCTCACCCTCATTCCTACATGAATTAATTTCCTTCATGTTTAATCTGGACCCCTCATTCTAGGGGTCAAATCCTCACCCTTCATCCAACCTCTCTCCCTATATATTGTCACATCAACACATTTCCCTAGAAAACCCTAATCCCTAAGCAAGCCCCCACCTCCTCACAAGCCTCCATCCTCTCCAACGTAGGAAGAAATTCTTCTTCCTTTCTCCTTCTCATTTCTTCTCTTCTTCCTTTTTCTTCTTCTTCTTATTTTGAATTTGAATTCAAATTAGCAAAAGGGGGGAACACTATTCATCATTTTTCCCCCTACTGTTCACCGGCGGCTCTGTGCACTCCGGCCGACTTCCCGTGCTCCGGCGGCCCACTGCACCCAGGCCGACTTCCCCTGGGCGGCCGAGTCCCCCGCAGCCCTCCCTGTTGTGTCCCGCGGTCCGGCGACGGCTGATCAGCCGCTGCTAACTCCAACCCGGCGGCCGAGTTCCTCCGAGCTCTTCCCGCTGACTGCTCCGGCCCGATCACCCCGACTTCACTGCTCCCTCCGGCAGCCCGGTCAGCCACCTGAGCTCCTCCCAACTCCCATACCACCACCACCTCCATCATCTCTTAGACCCGACCTCCTCTGTACTTCAGTCCGGCGGCCCGTAGCAACTTCCTCCGGCGGCTGTTTCCCCTCGCGAGCAACTTCCTCCGGCGGCCCTCGGTGCACCCCGGCGAGCGGCCAACTCTCCTCCTCGACTCCCGCTGGCCGACTCCAGTCCGGCTCCCCATCAATCTGTCACCATCCCCATTGCCTCGACTCCGGCTGTGCTCTCCCCCTCTCGCTGTCAACTACCATCCAACAACACCACCACGACCAACGGAGATCCGGCCATCCTCCTGTCGTACTCCGGCGAGGCTCCGACCCCATTGTTGTGAATTCCTCTTCTTCATTTCCTCCTTTATACTTAATGTGATGATTAGTATTATAATTAATGTAATGAATAGGGTAATAGTTAATATAATGAATGGTGGATATAATTAATGTGAATGCAATGTATATAAGTAATATATGTAAGTATGTATGTAAGTATTTAAGGTATACGTATATGTGTATAAATAGCATTATTTAAATTAATGCTTTAAATATGTTAATATGTATTGTGTATATTTAGTATATGTATGTATTTAAATATGTAAATTGTATATTATTTATTTATTAGTAATCAATTGTATGAGTATAGTATGTATTTAAATAAATTCTATAATTAAGTTTGGTATATATATATTTTTTGTATATATATATATACTTGATATAATTTCAAAAATATATATTTGTACATACCTTAATATATTTCTATATATATATATATGATTGATATATATATAAATACGTGTTCTACTATATGTATTTTATATATATATATACTTAGCATATTTTCAATATATATTTAATTGGTATATGAGTATACATGTATATATATATATATATACTTAGCATATTTTCAAGGTATGTTTAATTGGTATTGTATAAATTCAATTTGGTATATACATATTTGTATTGCAAATATATATATGGTAGGTATTAATGATTAAAAAATAGGTGATGCGTTTTAATATGTATCCCTACTAGGTGACCCTAGCTGACTAGTGCCCTGCCTGGCATGGCCCTGAGGCCAGTGTTTTGACTGTGTGTTAGCGTAGCTTCTGATGCAAATGTTGTATTTGATATATTTTTAGGACTGTTGGTTCCTCCAGACGATGCTCTGGGACAGGACATTGGTTTTACCAGCTAAGGACCCAAGGCGAGTACATTCTCTGATTAGTTTCTAATTTATGATATCTCCTATGTTCACTGTATCTAGTATAAATATCCATGCTCTTGACACGCTGGTTACACGGATTGGTATACACGGATCTCGTCATGAGATGTTATTCCTTATTCATGGTGTAGCTTGTACAAGACTTATTTTCCTTGTTATCTTGTGCATGTACTGACACTGATTCTCGGGGAGATTTGCTACCTCCCTAGGGAATCCCGTGCCATAGCGTACCATGATTGGATCTACTATACCAATCGGGGGTGGGGAGTATTTTAGTGTAGATATGTGATCATACCCAACTTTCCATGCATCATAGCTCACCCCACATCTCACGTCGGGTGTGGCCTGACCATCTCCATGCTTCATAGCTGTTACATGTGATTAGCCTGACCTCTACATGTATCATAGCTAACCAATGGTTAGCCTGACCTTCGTGAATCATAGCTAATCACATGTAACCAGCCTGATCAAGTTCCCAAGCCGATCACATGTTAAAACTAGTACTCACACACTTAGTCATAGGTTTCTTGCTCATGGACATATTATTTCTTTTCCTGCAGTTACTTACAATATTTCCAGTATTTCTTTCATTGTATATTTCTCGTACCTATACATGCATCTGGTATATTTCCATCTAGAACTGCTACATAGTTTATGTCATTTATATAGAACTGCTATTTAGAGATGTACTTTGCTCCTTCCTGACTGGAAAATATTTTTCCAGACTGTGACCTTAGTAGACTGGGTTCTGACACACTTAGGGATTGGAAGTTAATGACTGCAGGTATGATCATGTTGTCATTAGACTTGTGTTGTATTCTTTTATTTCTTCAATTCCTATCGTACTGTAGTGTGATTGAGTATGTTGTTAATATTTTATAGTGATGTCCACGTCTCCTTATGGAGTTGGATACTAGCGTGAGATTGTTTAGATAGTACCTGACCTAGACAGCGTTCTACCGCCGATGCTGCGGCGTAGGCTGGACGTACCCACGCACTCGTGCCCCTAAACCGGGTGCGGGTCGTGACAGTATCTGCTCTTGAGTATTTGCAGGAGTACGGGCCTGGACCTGACGCATTATTTTCTGTCGAGGAGGTCTTACCTTCTGAGCATCGTTGATCATCTGGCGATGGATTCTTTAGCTGACACACTTCTGTCTTCATATTATTTTATATTGTAGATTTTATACTCCTCTCTCATTTTAGTTTTAGATATAGTCTTTGGTAGTGGATTTGTCTCCACCCGACTATTATTTTCTGGATATTTTAGACTCCTTATTCTAGCTTAGTACTTTTTTTCTATGACTTGTTGTGTGGATGAGATTAGCATATCTGTGACTTGTGACATTATATATACCATATGTGAGTTTATATTCATATTACAGCGTACGTATGGGTTATGGTTTCCATATATTGGAGTTGCCATATCCATGCGGCTGGCATGCTTACGTGTTCCTAGTCCTACGTTTTGGGACTGGGGCGTGACACATATATCTTTTGAAGCTCCAAGGCTATGGTGCAAACACGCAGGCAAGGTCTTTTGTCTTTTGAATTTTTAGTAAGGGTTGTAATGTATGGAATGACTATCTTATTTTGCGTCCATCTTGTAAGCCTGTGCGATACTCCTTTACTTTTGTGTCAAGAGTTTGTAACAAAGATGTTCATTATCAATAATTAGAAATTTTCTTTTTCCATTGCTTGCTATTTTATTTGTGTACTTGGTTGCATGTGTTTCAAATATATCATTATGTCTAGACCTTGTGCGAGTGCGCCTTACACTTGCATGATATCACTTCCGGGGGGACAATTATCGATTATACAGAATCGGGGCGTGACATATTGGTATTAGGGCACGAACTCAGATCCTTTGACCTTATATCACAAAAAATTTCTTCAAACGGCATTGTCCCTTCCAGTTGAACTCTTGAAATCGTTTGGCTAAAATGAGATATGTTCCATACAGTGAGTCAGTAATACTCTATGAGATTGATGCAAGCTACTTTATTTTTATAGGTACGGCACAGGAACATGAAATAGCACAAGCACAAGGAGTAACGCAAGTATAAGAAAGTAGTTCCGGCACTTTGGGAAGTTCCGGGAGCTAACGACCTCCGCCCCCCATCGACTAGTTGAGCGAATGATGCAACATTTCTATTAGGGTTATATACTAAAAGCATCACTTTGTATTAACTATATTTTTTTATTTTTAAATGAGAATCATATGGGCAAATATTTGCATGTTATATTTTTATAATATTAATGCAAGTGTCTGATATTCTATATTGTAGATAATATGGTATGTGGTGTCACACAGAAGATTATATTATCTATTTCCTGTAGAATATATAAATAGTTCAAAACCTAGATGGACTTGGACAAACCATTGGAAATGTTGTGGTATAATATGGTATTAGTCTATCTTAACTATAGGGTTATACTAGTACACTTTGTGTGTATTGAACAAGATCACTTGAGGTAGTTCTCATTGTACTAACTATATAAGAGAACAAACACCTCTGTTATCATGGATGCTTATGCTCTTAATCTGGATATAATAACAAACATGTATATTCAGTGTGTATTACTTTGACTCATAAAAGAGTGAGATTTATTATGGGTCAATAACCTCTATGAATTGGGTAATGACATTGTGTGTATGATAGACTATTGATTATAAAAGGAATCCATGTTCTGATACCTCTGGTAGATGATGTCCCTGTGAGGAACTCATAAGGTTTGTCATATAAACCCTGCAGGTGGATTATATCCGACATGACAAATAAAGTTGAGTGGTACTAGTTAAGGATAAAATATGTCGAACAATATAATTGTCAGTAACTTTATTTGATCGATGGATATTCGATATCTTAACATGGGGAGATAAATAAGCATATAATAAGAATGAGTCCATAATCATAATTTGGGATTAGGAAGGTAGTGCAACAATAGCTCCTTAGTGGACCGAGCTATTATTTGTCACGACCCGCACCCGGTTTAGGGGCACGAGAGCGTGGGTACGTCCAGCCTACGCCGCAGCATCGGCGGTAGAACGCTGTCTAGGTCAAGTACTATCTAACAATCTCACGCTAGTATCCAACTCCATAAGGAGACACGGATAACACTAAAATAAATCTAGAAATACTCAATCACAACTACAGCACGATAGGAAATGAAGAAATAAAAGAATACAGCACAAGTCTAATGATAACATACATACCTGCAATCCTTAACTTCCAATCCCCAAGTGTCAGAAACCAGTCTACTAATGTCACAGTCTGGAAAAATATTTTCCAGTCAGGAAGGAGCAAAGTACATCTCTAAATAGCAGTTCTATATAAATGACATAAACTATGTAGCAGTTCTAGATGGAAACATACCAGATGCATGTATAAGTACGAGGAATGTACAATGAGAGAAGTACTGGAAATACTGTAAGTAAATGCAGGAAAAGAAACAATATGTCCATGAGTAAGAATTCTATGACTAAGTGTGTGAGTACTAGCTTTAATATGTGATCGGCTTGGGAACTTGATCAGGCTGGTTACATGTGATTAGCTATGGTTCATATAAAGTCAGACTAACCGTTGGTTAGCTATGGTTCATATAAAGTCAGGCTAACCGTTGGTTAGCTATGGTGCATGTAGAGATCAGGCTAATCACACGTAACAGCTATGGTTCATATAAGTGGTCAGGCCGCACCCGACGTGAGATGTGGGGTGAGCTATGGTGCATATAAAGTTGGGTATGATCACATATCTACACTAAAGTACTCCCCAAACCCCCGACTGGTATAGTAGATCCAATCATGGTACGCTATGGCACAGGATTCCCTAGGAAGGTAGCAAATCTCCCCGGGAATTAGTGTCTGTACATGCACAAGATATCAAGGAAACAAGTCTCGTACAAGCTACACCATAATAAGGAATAACATCTCATGACGAGATCCGTGTATACCAATCCGTGTAACCATCGTGTCAAGATCATGGATATTTACACTAGATACAGTGAACATAGGAGATATCATAAATTAGAAACTAATCAGAGAATGTACTCGCCTTGGGTCCTTAGCTGGTAAAACCAATGTCCTGTTCCAGAGTATCCCCTGGGTAAACCAACAGTCCTATAAACATAACACAAGCAAACCACATTCGCATCAGATGCTACACTAACACAGTCAAAAAAATACTGGTCTCAGGGCCATGTCAGGCAGGGCACTAGTCAACTAGGGTCATCTAGTAGGGACACGTATATAATATACATTACACTTATTATACTTACAATATTTATACATGCACCAATTTAAATATATTTACAATATATATATATATATATCTTTTAAATACATATTTGATTTATACTAGTTGAACATTATATATGTATACTCATACATATGCAAAATACCTTTTTAAAATATATATATATATAAATACTAAATTGATTACATATACTAGAAATACGTATTTACGTATATGAATCATTTCGAACTTATTTTGAACAATAATTTCAAATAAAAGTTTATTTATAAAAACTAGAATTTATGTAAAAGCCATCATATATTTTTATATCCATGGAAAAATTGGTCACCAATCCAATAACTAATTTTTGAACTCATTTTATTATTGAAACTATATTTTTAATAATAATATAAAACCCAAGATTTATTATATTTAACATAATTAAAAACCTTTTAATTTAATACGTAAAAATGAACTAATTATATGAAATCACTAAACTAATCATATGAAAATACTAACTAATTAATTAATAGTTACTAACTAATCAATAATTAATTACTGGTTAATAAATTATTAAAACTTAATTACTGAATAATTATAACTAATATAATTAAACTAATTGATTAATTATAACTAATTAAGAATAACCACCCTAATTACATGAAATGTTTATACTAATTACAGACTACTAATTTATTAAGAATTTACTAACTGGTTATTAATTAACAATTTAGATTAACTAAACCGAACTATGTTAATTTACTACTGATTAAGAATTAATTACTAATTAAGAAAATAATTAACTGATAAAATAATTAACCGATTAATACTAAACTAAGCTAATACATGAAATTACTAACTAATTACATTAATTTACTAGACTAATACATTAATTAAACTAATTATTAATTAATTAAACTAATTATTAATCAATTAAACTAATTATTAATTAACTAATTAACTAAATAATTAATTAACTAATTAACTTAATTAACTGATTAACTTAATTACTAATTAACTTAACCTATTACATATATTACTTAACTACTTAAAATCAGAGAAAGGAAAGGGGAAGAAGAGGCTCACTGCGGGGGTTTTCAGGCTGGGGTTTTCCGGCGAGGTCGGCCGGCCAGGGTGTCGGCGTCGGCGGAGGAGAAGCTCGCCGGGGCGGTCGGCGTTCGTCTCGGCGCAGCGGCAACTTCGAACTTGGCAGCGGCGGGATCTTGAGGGCAGCGGCGTTCGAGGAGCGGCGGCGACAGCGGATCTGCTCGACGGGGCGGCTGCCGATCATCTCCAGCGGCGTGGAGCTCCGAGCTTGACGCGGCGGAAGGAGCTCGACGACGAGGTGCTCGAGGTGGTGGTTTGCAGGCGGCGGCTTCAACAGATCTGAGGCGGCGACGGATCTTCTGCGGAGGCGACGGCGGCTCCGGGCGGCTTCGAGGCGGGGCTCGGCTTCAACAGCGGCGCTCAGCGCTCGAGGACGGCTGCGCTTGGATCGAGGGGCGGGCTCGGCGCTCGAGGAGACGGCTCGGCGCTCGAGGACGGCTGCGCTTGGATCGAGGGCGGTTGCAGGCGGCCACCGGCGATCGTCGGAGTTAGGTTAGGGTTAGGTTAGGGTCTGGGCGTGTCAGGGGGTCGTCGGACACGGGGATGGTGCTCTGTGGAGGACGTGTCCGGGGCAGGACACAGGAATCCGATGTACTGTGGGCGTGGGGGTTGTGTCCGGGTGTGTCGGACACGGAAATCTGATTGTAAACTGTAAATCTGGACACAGGAAAAGAAATGGATATGGTGGGACACCCGGGGTCGGACCCGAGGCCATCACGGCTGACACGGATGTTGGACACACGGACACGAGCACACAAAATGGTGGTGATGGCTTGTTGGCTTGGGAATTGTGGAGGCTAGCTAATAATTAGGAGATTAGGGTTTCTAGGGAGATGTGAAAATGAGAACTTAAATAGGGAGAAGGGTGTGGGATAAAGGGTTGCGGGTTGGCCCAAAATGAATGGCCCAGAATTAAATATAAAAAAAAAGTTTCTCATGTGGGAAAAATGAGAGTGTGGGCTAGTTAATAGGAAATGGAAATTTGAAAAAATAAAAATAAAGATTATATTTTCAGAAATATTTTTAGGAAAGCTAGCAAATTTCCAATTTGCTACTAATTAATACATTTTGCAAAATCTTAGAAAGTATGACATTTATTTTATTTACTATCCCAAAAATTTATTTTACTTTATGAACTAGTCTTTTAAATAACTATTTAGTTAAAACAATAATTTTATGATTCAAGCCAATAAATATTTGAAACTAGAAATATATATATTATTATTTATGTACTTATTTTATAAGAAAGCGACATTTATGAAAAAATGATTTTTATACAAGATTTTTAAATTACCTTCTAAAATCAAACATCGTTCAAAATCAACTAAAAATTTCAAGGAGAAAAATTTTATAAAATTTGATATTTTAAAATAAATTAAAATCTAATTATTTTGGAAATTGGAAATCGGAGGTTACAAGTCTATCCACCTTAGAAAAATTTCGTCCTCGAAATTTTAGGGATGGCTAGAATAGAAAAATTTTGTTGTACATAATGATGAATATATTATTGAAGAAAATATTTCTATAAGGAAAATATTTACCAAACAGAAGGGAACATGAAGAAAAGAAAAATATGGTTTAAGATAGGAGTAACTTGAAGGAATTATGGCTCGGCCTTGAATCCTCTAGAAGGTTTAGGTTTGGGAAGTAGACACGATCACAAAACAGATAATTGGAATAATGCACGTTACCCTTTCAAAGTAACTAACCAAGGAAGACCCAGTATAATGAATGATATAGTCATGAAAGTTATAGCTAATTCGAAAGATACGGTCGACAATTTGATTTAAGAAACTTAAATACATCCTTCCGAATGTAATCAAGAGGCATCTAATTGCCTTCTTAATTTCTAGGAAAAAAGAGTCTTTACTACCATCTGAAAATAATCCTTCTTTTTATCCTCGTTCATTTTACTTTTCTCAATCTTGTGATTCATCATTAACTACTATTTATAAAAGTTCAAATTCCACAAGCTTTATTAGATTAGATCTTAGAATTTCTGAATCAAAAAGCCTTATCATCCAATTCGAGTTTGTTTATCTTAGCATCAACTATACCTCGATTATTTTCTTTGATTCAAATGTTACTGTCATGGTCAAGATTTTAATTCAAATCACAACCTCAATATACCATGATCTTACCTTACGACCTTCAATTATACGATCCCATAATTAATTATATTATAATCTTCTTTACCATGAGCTTCATTTCATTCCATATCTCTTTATCCGTATGTATAATGTTTCCGAATTTTGAACTAATATATATTTTTCATCCTCTGAATTTATTATCCCAATGTAAAATTTTTACTACTCAATCCCTCAATATTTTAATTGAATTCCAGTCGTATCATAATCTTCTCAAATTTTTGAGTAAATAACTAAATACAAAATTTACTATCCAATCCTTTTAATTGAAATCCAATCAATGCATCTTTTATAAAACTTAAAAATCTGCATCCCAAATTTAACTTTAAACACTCATCAATCATCTAACTCAAATTTAATTGGTGCTTATTCCAATCTAACTCCTCATCCCAAGAATTTAATTCGACACTATTCCCTTTTACGATTTTATTTTCTGATTTTTGTTTTCCTCAATATTCAACGATGCGGTGCTTCCAGAATCTTCAATGCAACATTTATAATATATAAAATTCCTATCTTCCAATCAAATAGATAAAATGATAATCTCTCAAATTTCTCAAATTTTTAATAATCAATCCAATCATATCAAGACCTCCTTAAAATTAATAAATCCTCAAAATTTTTTTTTTTTTTTTTTTTTTTTTTTCTCTTGTGAATTTCTTAATTCTCCCTTTAAGTAAATGTTTGTCCTCGAATTTCAATCATACCTCGATTTTCATAAAATCAATGATCCATCAACTCTGTTATAACAACCCCTAAATTCTTTATTTAATTTTAATGCTCATCCACAAATTTAATCCTCTTGTCTCTTTTTGTCAGTCATAACCTCGTCATAGATCTTTGCTATGGTCAAAACCCAATGATCATGGTTTAAGAAAATTCTACCTACAGTCATGCAATTTAAGAAAATATAGGTCATGCGTCTTTTGTCATGGTATTTCAGTCTCTGTTAAAGGTACTACTAGTTATATTCTAACAAGAAATCATGCATGTGAACCACAGTACTAGGAAAATCAATCAATCAATCGAAAGGCGAAAGAAAAGGAACATTAGAAAGGAAGAAGGATCATGTTAACATATTACTTGTAGTGTCTACTATCTCTAACAAACACTTAACTCTAGCACATTCACTAACTGATTCCTATTCATGTACACTGGTACCCATATCAACTAATCATATATTAATATTCATCTCTCTCATCTACAAAAAATTAATCCTCAAAATAATCGTCAAGGTTTAACTTCCCGATCAACTTAAAATAAAATGCATATACCTCCTCATAATTAGATACTTCACATCGAAATAAAATTTAATCACTTCTAAAATCTCTGTAGCCTTAACTATGTTTAGTGAATCAAATTTAAATCCTCAATATTTTAACAACATAAAATCTCAACTCCTTAAAAATTCTGAAAATTTAAAATTCATTTCCACCTTTTTAATTCATATCTCCTCAATATACATATCAGTGCTCGCGGTCTCTGATACTCGAGGTGCACTCAATACCTATATTGTCTAGAACTGTGTACTAAATTTGTACTGCCCGAATCACTTGCACTATTACCTCCAATGATCAAAGTTATCATCAACGGTGTTTTCTTTCATGATTTCAATTTATGTCAATTGGTATATCATCTAATTATCAACACACAGAGTGCTTACTGTTATTAACGTCATCCTTGACTAATCCTCGATATAGAATCATTAGCACTCTAGGTATTATATCACTAACTGCATTAATGGATTATCTCATCGAGCTCATTAGACTCATGATCACCTGTATCCTCTATAACACTCATGTTTCTTTACTCTCATGGGTATGTGTATGGTTCCTCATCTCGATGGTTGTATATGTTTTTCCTTCAATCCTTTAAAGCCTTTTAAACTAATCCGTGATACGCTTCACAACTTCCATTACTAATCCTGATATTTTTCTACTTATGACATCTCATTAAACCCTTTATACATATACATTTCTTTACCTTTAACATTTCCGATATCAATCATCAATTTGGACATCATGCTCCATAAATCCTTAACACAATTCCCTGATACTCAATCGTTTACATAGATCACTCAATTACATAATCATGATTATCCAGGACGGGTAATTGGCTCTGATACTAACTCTGAGAACTGATACTCTATACTCTCCTTAGTCTCTAATGACACTACTCCTAGAATCATTTGTACAAGGTACTATACTAAGGGCTAACTCTAGATTAAAGCCTACTGCTCACATGCCCAACTAAGAAACACTGACAACTCACTAGCAACACAGTCAATACTAATACAAGACACAAACAAAATTACAAGCCACTAATTATCATACTTAACAAGAAATCCTCAAGGAATAGGAGCTCAAAGACTGAATTGAGGACAGAAGGTATCTTTACTGTTAGTAAAGAAAGAAGCGGTGGAACAAGGTCCTGGAATAACAGAAATAGATAAGTCTTGAGATGATATTTTAAGAACCAATTTAGGATACAACCTGATAATCATACACGTCTGTCTGAAATCATGACACTCAGAATCCTCGCCACGCCAGTAAGCATAGATGCGATAAACGATAGGTTTCGTAACTAAGGTATGCACTCTATAATCATGTCGTCTAGAATCTTCGCCACGCCAACCGGTATGGCTGCGAAAGACTCTAAGCTTCATAACTATAGTATGTACATCCAAGTCAGGTTCCTACGTTCTCGTCACCACAGCTAATATGGCTGCGATAAATTCTAGGTTCCATAACCAAAGTAGACGTTTTACCTTTCTCACTGTCCTCATCAATATATGTCATCAGATGATACCATAAATCCTAGTCCGTAAAAATTCATCTTAATTTAAATCAACTCAATAACGATACCAGGAATTAAAGTCAACACTGGTTAACAAGAATCAAACTCAAAAATGATACCAAGAATTTAATTTAATAATTGCTCAACAAGAATCAAGTTCAGTAACAACAAGCGAGAGCGGACGGAAACAAGGAAAGATTTATATTGAAAATAAGATTCTCATGGGGTCATCCCAGGAAATCTTTCAAGAATTTGTGATTGAGTATCCTCTCTCATCCTAGTATCCTATGTCCTATATTCAATAGCAGGTACGCAGTAGTATAACAAGGATGCCACACTACTACGACGTCGCACAACTCGCGAAGTCAGACCTGCATGGGCCACCACTAAAACGTGTCACGACCCGCACCCGGTTTAGGGGCACGAGAGCGTGGGTACGTCCAGCCTACGCCGCAGCATCGGCGGTAGAACGCTGTCTAGGTCAAGTACTATCTAACAATCTCACGCTAGTATCCAACTCCATAAGGAGACACGGATAACACTAAAATAAATCTAGAAATACTCAATCACAACTACAGCACGATAGGAAATGAAGAAATAAAAGAATACAGCACAAGTCTAATGATAACATACATACCTGCAATCCTTAACTTCCAATCCCCAAGTGTCAGAAACCAGTCTACTAATGTCACAGTCTGGAAAAATATTTTCCAGTCAGGAAGGAGCAAAGTACATCTCTAAATAGCAGTTCTATATAAATGACATAAACTATGTAGCAGTTCTAGATGGAAACATACCAGATGCATGTATAAGTACGAGGAATGTACAATGAGAGAAGTACTGGAAATACTGTAAGTAAATGCAGGAAAAGAAACAATATGTCCATGAGTAAGAATTCTATGACTAAGTGTGTGAGTACTAGCTTTAATATGTGATCGGCTTGGGAACTTGATCAGGCTGGTTACATGTGATTAGCTATGGTTCATATAAAGTCAGACTAACCGTTGGTTAGCTATGGTTCATATAAAGTCAGGCTAACCGTTGGTTAGCTATGGTGCATGTAGAGATCAGGCTAATCACACGTAACAGCTATGGTTCATATAAGTGGTCAGGCCGCACCCGACGTGAGATGTGGGGTGAGCTATGGTGCATATAAAGTTGGGTATGATCACATATCTACACTAAAGTACTCCCCAAACCCCCGACTGGTATAGTAGATCCAATCATGGTACGCTATGGCACAGGATTCCCTAGGAAGGTAGCAAATCTCCCCGGGAATTAGTGTCTGTACATGCACAAGATATCAAGGAAACAAGTCTCGTACAAGCTACACCATAATAAGGAATAACATCTCATGACGAGATCCGTGTATACCAATCCGTGTAACCATCGTGTCAAGATCATGGATATTTACACTAGATACAGTGAACATAGGAGATATCATAAATTAGAAACTAATCAGAGAATGTACTCGCCTTGGGTCCTTAGCTGGTAAAACCAATGTCCTGTTCCAGAGTATCCCCTGGGTAAACCAACAGTCCTATAAACATAACACAAGCAAACCACATTCGCATCAGATGCTACACTAACACAGTCAAAAAAATACTGGTCTCAGGGCCATGTCAGGCAGGGCACTAGTCAACTAGGGTCATCTAGTAGGGACACGTATATAATATACATTACACTTATTATACTTACAATATTTATACATGCACCAATTTAAATGTATTTACAATATATATATATATATCTTTTAAATACATATTTGATTTATACTAGTTGAACATTATATATGTATACTCATACATATGCAAAATACCTTTTTAAAATATATATATATATAAATACTAAATTGATTACATATACTAGAAATACGTATTTACGTATATGAATCATTTCGAACTTATTTTGAACAATAATTTCAAATAAAAGTTTATTTATAAAAACTAGAATTTATGTAAAAGCCATCATATATTTTTATATCCATGGAAAAATTGGTCACCAATCCAATAACTAATTTTTGAACTCATTTTATTATTGAAACTATATTTTTAATAATAATATAAAACCCAAGATTTATTATATTTAACATAATTAAAAACCTTTTAATTTAATACGTAAAAATGAACTAATTATATGAAATCACTAAACTAATCATATGAAAATACTAACTAATTAATTAATAGTTACTAACTAATCAATAATTAATTACTGGTTAATAAATTATTAAAACTTAATTACTGAATAATTATAACTAATATAATTAAACTAATTGATTAATTATAACTAATTAAGAATAACCACCCTAATTACATGAAATGTTTATACTAATTACAGACTACTAATTTATTAAGAATTTACTAACTGGTTATTAATTAACAATTTAGATTAACTAAACCGAACTATGTTAATTTACTACTGATTAAGAATTAATTACTAATTAAGAAAATAATTAACTGATAAAATAATTAACCGATTAATACTAAACTAAGCTAATACATGAAATTACTAACTAATTACATTAATTTACTAGACTAATACATTAATTAAACTAATTATTAATTAATTAAACTAATTATTAATCAATTAAACTAATTATTAATTAACTAATTAACTAAATAATTAATTAACTAATTAACTTAATTAACTGATTAACTTAATTACTAATTAACTTAACCTATTACATATATTACTTAACTACTTAAAATCAGAGAAAGGAAAGGGGAAGAAGAGGCTCACTGCGGGGGTTTTCAGGCTGGGGTTTTCCGGCGAGGTCGGCCGGCCAGGGTGTCGACGTCGGCGGAGGAGAAGCTCGCCGGGGCGGTCGGCGTTCGTCTCGGCGCAGCGGCAACTTCGAACTTGGCAGCGGCGGGATCTTGAGGGCAGCGGCGTTCGAGGAGCGGCGGCGACAGCGGATCTGCTCGACGGGGCGGCTGCCGATCATCTCCAGCGGCGTGGAGCTCCGAGCTTGACGCGGCGGAAGGAGCTCGACGACGAGGTGCTCGAGGTGGTGGTTTGCAGGCGGCGGCTTCAACAGATCTGAGGCGGCGGCGGATCTTCTGCGGAGGCGACGGCGGCTCCGGGCGGCTTCGAGGCGGGGCTCGGCTTCAACGGCGGCGCTCAGCGCTCGAGGACGGCTGCGCTTGGATCGAGGGGCGGGCTCGGCGCTCGAGGAGACGGCTCGGCGCTCGAGGACGGCTGCGCTTGGATCGAGGGCGGTTGCAGGCGGCCACCGGCGATCGTCGGAGTTAGGTTAGGGTTAGGTTAGGGTCTGGGCGTGTCAGGGGGTCGTCGGACACGGGGATGGTGCTCTGTGGAGGACGTGTCCGGGGCAGGACACAGGAATCCGATGTACTGTGGGCGTGGGGGTTGTGTCCGGGTGTGTCGGACACGGAAATCTGATTGTAAACTGTAAATCTGGACACAGGAAAAGAAATGGATATGGTGGGACACCCGGGGTCGGACCCGAGGCCATCACGGCTGACACGGATGTTGGACACACGGACACGAGCACACAAAATGGTGGTGATGGCTTGTTGGCTTGGGAATTGTGGAGGCTAGCTAATAATTAGGAGATTAGGGTTTCTAGGGAGATGTGAAAATGAGAACTTAAATAGGGAGAAGGGTGTGGGATAAAGGGTTGCGGGTTGGCCCAAAATGAATGGCCCAGAATTAAATATAAAAAAAAAGTTTCTCATGTGGGAAAAATGAGAGTGTGGGCTAGTTAATAGGAAATGGAAATTTGAAAAAATAAAAATAAAGATTATATTTTCAGAAATATTTTTAGGAAAGCTAGCAAATTTCCAATTTGCTACTAATTAATACATTTTGCAAAATCTTAGAAAGTATGACATTTATTTTATTTACTATCCCAAAAATTTATTTTACTTTATGAACTAGTCTTTTAAATAACTATTTAGTTAAAACAATAATTTTATGATTCAAGCCAATAAATATTTGAAACTAGAAATATATATATTATTATTTATGTACTTATTTTATAAGAAAGCGACATTTATGAAAAAATGATTTTTATACAAGATTTTTAAATTACCTTCTAAAATCAAACATCGTTCAAAATCAACTAAAAATTTCAAGGAGAAAAATTTTATAAAATTTGATATTTTAAAATAAATTAAAATCTAATTATTTTGGAAATTGGAAATCGGAGGTTACATTATTAACGGACCAGGATTGTGTGTTCGAGCTGAACATGGGATACCAAGATCCGTTAGGAGACCTAACCCTAATTTTTCTCATGGTCCCTATCGTAGCTTATATATATCCTCCATTCTTTGGCTGTCATGGTAATAATAAAGTAATCAGCTTTCTCTAAATTTATTTTTCAGGTAAGAAGAGAAAGATGGTCGGCCAAGGAGAAGAAAAGGTTGGAAAATCATCGCCTACACGATGTCCAATCCGAGAAATGAATACGTATAGAAGATCTTGGGTTTGCTAACTGATTAAGGTTGCTGAAAATCTTTATCTTCTTCTTGATACTTTAGGTATAATTCATAAACCCTAGTTTTCGTCTTTTAAGGGTTAGATCACGTATTAAACTTGTTAATCTTCTATCGATCGATATGCACACCAATCTGCGGTCCTGGGGATCCCTAGTTCCATCAATTGGTATCAGAGCCGGTATTGGATTTGTGTATCAATTGATAAATCCATGTTATCCAATAAAACTCACATTAAAAAGTAGTCGGTAGATATAGATCTATTCTAATTTGGTCTTGTAGGCATCTTAGATCCAACTATTATGGTCTTTGTGCATATTTTGTTTCTGTGATTTAAACCCGCGGTATTTCATGGTTGTTGTTGTTCATGGATGTATTAAAATCACGAGGACTGATCGTGCTTATTTATTTAATTTTCTTTAATCTAGATTATGTGTAAACTCCTTCGGGAGTCATACGATAGATGTAATTTTAAATTTTTGATCTATCATGATGGCGATGGTAGCTGTTTCTGATGCAGAATAAGATACTATTTTCTAGCAGTCCGGAGGAAGACAGATGATTTTCAATGAAGGAAAAAGATGGACAAATCTAAAAAAAATAGTTGGACATTCATTTTTTCTTTGAGGAATATTCTGGATTCGGCAGTTGAGGAAGAAGCAGGATATATGGCCATAATAGTTGGATATTCATTTTATTGTTATATCTACTTATTTTGTTACGAATGTTTATTATTCTATGGATATTTTCTATAAACTAAGCCCACATTAATAATGGACAACATAGACATACGTCAACTAGTAGAAAAACCCTTATTTGTAAATAACTAAATAGGAGAGGAATTTTATATTTAGTATAAATTACATGGTCTCAATTACTGGTTTGTAGGTGATATAATTATACTTGCGTGTTAGATTTAGTGCCTTCCTCCATTTTGGATGAGTATAATTATGGATCACCAGTACAGACTTCTTTTGGGATAATTATAGAAAATTACCTAGTATGTATTTAGTTCTCCATCTGAAGAAATATATTACAAATTAATGGACTTAGTATTAAGTAATTATGTACACTTAGATACAAAAAATGGTATCCTCTCTATCGGAGTCATTGCTATTATTTGTAGGACCAAATCAAAGACCAACAAATTAATTTTATTTGTCATAAGTCAGGTTGACATGATAGTAAAATTAATAGAAAAAATCTTCTTGGACAAATACTGAATTAGTATACGTCCACACTATCGTGGCATGTTAAACTCAGGGTGTTTAAGGTATTGATGAACTTTTTATTATTTTTTTGAGGGAATGGATATATTTTTAGTTCCAAAAGTTTTTTCCCTACATAATTATTATTTATGTGATTCTCAGGATTTCAAAAATGGGTTCATTCAGTCCACTTATGGTGATTCTTAAAGAAAAAAAACTTACTAGCGCTAATTACATTGACTGGAATATAACTTGGATATTGTCTTAACTGCTGAAGAGTATAAATATGTACTCTATGAGGAATGTCCTCCTAAGCCAGATGTCAATTCTGATGAAGAGGTGGATCAAGGCATATGAGATAACGCGGTGTTACATTTTGGCATCTATGTCAAATGTACTGCAACATCAGCATCAGGCCATGGCCACAGCTTATGACATGATGTACAACCTCAAGGAACTCTTCGGACATCAGAGTAGGGAAACTAGGCAGTTTTCTTTGAAGAGTTTGATGAATACGACCATGGCTGAAGGGACGCCAGTAAGGGATCATGTTCTCAAGATGATGGGTCATCTGAATGAGTAGAGATCCTTGGAGCTAAAATCGATGGAGAAACCTTGGTCGATATTATTCTAGGGACTCTGCCTAAATTTTTTAACACATTTTGCCTTAACTACAACATAAACAAAATATTGTATAGTTTGGCAGAACTTGCGAAAGAACTACAGGATGCTGAGGCTCTCATAAGGCAGAATGGTCATATTTATGTTACTGAAAAGGCTTATACTTCTAAGCCAAAAGGCGGTAAGAATAAGAATAACATTTTGAAACAAGTAAATTCATAAAAGAAGGGCATGGGACTTTAAGGCATTGTGAAAAAGCCGAAAGGCAAGTGTTTCAAGTACATAAGGTTAGGTCAATATAAGAGTGACTGGCCACTTCTCAAACAAGAGAATAAAGAAGGTATATCTCATTTACTAATAGTTTAAATATGTTTAGCAGTGTTATCTACTGGCACCTGGTATGTAGATACATGAGACACTAATCATGTGTGCAATTTATTACAGGGGTTCCAAGAAACTAGCGGCTTAGTGATAGAGATAGATGCTTGTTCGTGGGTGACGTTACAAAAGTAGCAGCCCTTACAGTAGGAGATATTATTTTATCTTTTGGTAAAAATAAGTCTTTGACATTGAGAGATTGTCTTTATGTACCATCACTTAGAAGGAATTTAATTTCTGTTTCTATGCTAGTTAAGGATGGATATTCAGTTTATTTTAATCATAATATTTTTATTAAAAAAATAAGCATTTTATCTGTTCTGGTGCATTAGTTGATAATTTGTATGTCATTAATCCTATTTCACCTATAATGCTACTTATTTAAATTAATAACATATTTTCTAACTCAAAATAAGAGAAAAAATCTTCTGGTATGAACCAAACATATATTTAGCATTTGTGGTTGGGACATATTAATCTAAGAAGGATTCAATGACTGATTAAAGATAGACCTTTGAGTTCATTGGAAGTAGAGGCACTTCCAATCTACGAATCCTGCTTGAAAGGTAAAATAACCAAAAGGCCTTTCACGGCAAAGGGGTATAGGGCCAAGGATGTGTTCAAATTGGTTCATTCTAAATTGTTTGGGCCCATGACTGTCCAGGCTAGAGGTAGCTTTGAATATTTGTCATATTTATTGATGATTATTCAAGGTATGGATACATTTATTTAATGTACCGTAAGTCTGAGTGCTTTGAGAAATTCAAAGAGTACAATGCTAAAACAGAGAAATATCATGAAAAATATAGCAAGTCATTACATTCAGACCGTAGTGGCGAGAACCTCTTTGGAGAGTTTAGGGACTATTTATCAAAAGTTGGGATTACATCCCAATTGACTGCACCTGGAACACCCTAACATAATGGTGTAGCAGAAAGAAGAAATATGACACTTATGGAGATGGTTAGATCAATGATGAGTTATTCGGATTTACCAGATTTATTTTAGGGATATGTCGTAGAGACTGCAGCTTATATTTTGAACTTGGTACCTTCTAAGTTAGTACCTATTACTCCTATATAACTATGGATCAGCATAAGCCTAGTCTAAAACATGTTCGAATTTGGGGTAGTCCAGTACATGTGCTGAATGGAAAAGCAGATAAGTTGGAATCTCATACAGAAGTATGCTTGTTTGTAGGCTATCCAAGAGGAACGAAAGAAGGTTTATTTTATAGTCCTAAGGATCAAATGGTCATTGTTAGCACTAATACCCGATTCTTAGAGGAAGAATATTGGATGAACCATAAACCCATGAGGATAGTTATTCTAGAAGAACTGAGAGATGAGATACTAAATACTTCAGTACCAACAGTATAACAGGAGGAACCACAAGTAATTGCACAATGTGTCACAAATATTACAACATAACCTATAGTACCTCGTTGTAGTGGGAGGGTTATTGTACAACCTAATATATTCATGTTCTTGGGAGAGTCATCAAACTTCATCCTTGAAAAACAAGATTCTGATCCCTGCACCTATAATGAAGTACTCCAAGATAAAGATGCAGAATCTTGGCAAAAACTAATGATATCTGAAATAGAATCTATGGATTCTAATCAAGTCTGGGAGCTTATAAAACCACCCACTGGTGTAAATTCCATTGGATACAGGTGGTTTTACAAGAGAAAAAGAGGATCAGACGGTAAGGTTAAAACATTTAAAGCTCGGCTTGTTACGAAAGGTTTTACTCAGAAAGAGGGTATTGATTACGAGAAAATATTTTTGCCAGTAGCCATGCTTAAGTCTCCATATTCTTTTATCTATTGCATCTTATCTCAATTATGAGATTTGGAAAATGGATATTAAGACAGCTTTCCCAAATGGAAGTCTTGAGAAGAACATATATATGAAGCAACCAGATGGGTTCATTGAAAATAGTAAAGAGCATCTTGTTTGTAAGTTCAAGAAGTCTATTTATGGACTTAAGTAAGCTTCTAGATCTTGGAATATCCATTTTGATCAAGTGATAAAATCCTATGGATTTGATCAATGTTCAGATGAAGCATGTGTATACAAAAAGTGTGACAGAAACGTAGTGGTATTCCTAGTACTTTACGTGGTTGACATCTTGCTCATTGGAAATAGTGTAAAGTTATTATCTAATGTAAGGGTATGGTTATCCAAGCAGTTTGATATGAAGGACTTAGGAAAAGTAGGTCACATCCTGGGGATCAAAGTTCTACGAGATCGCAAGAAAATAATGTTAGGCTTATCCCAAGCTACCTATATTGATACTATACTAACTCGTTTTAGAATATAAATTCTAAGAAAGGTTTCTTACCTTTTAGGCATGGAATTGCTCTATCAAAGAAGCAGTGTCTGAGCACACCTAAAAAGATAGAGGATATGAAAGAGGTTACTTATGCTTCGGCACTAGGAAGCTTAATGTATGTAATGCTATGTACAAGACCAAACATCTGCTTTGCCGTTGGCATGGTTAGCAGATATCAGTCTAACCTAGGGCAAGATCACTGGAGTGCGGCAAAGCATATTTTGAAGTACCTGAAAAAGACTAAAGATTATATGTTGGTTTATCATGCTGGTAGTTTAGTGCCCTTGGGGTATACAAACTCAGATTTTCAGTCAGATAGGGATGCCAGGAAATCTACCTCAGGTTATGTATTTACTTTAGGAGGTGGAGCCATAGTATGAAGAAGCATAAAGCAAAAATGTATTATCGATTCCACTATGGAAGCCGAGTATTTGGCAGCCTTTGAGGCAGCCAATGAAGCTGTTTGGCTCTGAAACTTTCTTTTCGACTTCAATGTGGTACCTAGTTTAGCTAAGACTATTAAACATTATTGTGATAATAGTGGTGCTTGCAAACTCGAAGGAACAATGAGACCATAAGAAAGGTAAACATATTGAGCGCAAGTACCACCTGATACGAAATTTTATAAATAGAGGAAAAGTTGATGTGATCAAGATAGCATCAGCAGACAACCTAGCTAATCCCTTTACAAAGATCTTACTAGCTTAGGCTTTTGATAGTCATGTTGAGGGAATGGTAGTCAGATGTGTAGCAGCATGGCTTTAATTATAAGTGAAAGATTTGTAATAGTATACTAAAAAGTAATTATGTGAGTATAAGTGGAAGATTGTTAGGATTATATACTAAAAGTATCACTTTGTATTAACTATATTTCATCATTTTTAAATGAGAATCATATAGGCAAATATTTACATGTTGTATTTGTTATAATGTTAATGCAAGTGTCTGATATTCTATATTATAGATAATATGGTGTATAGTATCACACAGAAGATCATATGATCAGTTCACTATGGAATATATAAATAGTTTATAACCTAGATGGACTTGGGCAAACTATTGGAAATGTTATGGTGTAATTTGGTATTAGTCTATATTGACTATAGGTTTATACTAGTACACTTTATGTGTATTGAATAGGACAAATTGAGGTTGTTCTCTTTGTATTGACTACATAAAAGAACAAAAACCTCTGTTATTATGGATGCTTATGCTCTTAATCTGGATATAATAACAGACATGTATATGTAGTGTGCATTACTTTGAATCATAAAAGAGTAAGATTTATTATGGGTCAATAACCTCTATGAATTAGGGAATGGCATTGTGTGTGTGATAGACTGTTGATTATAAAAGGAATCCATGTTCCGATACATCGGGTTGATGATATACCCTTAAGGAACTCATAAGGATTATCATGTAAACCCTGCAGGTGGATTATTCCGACATGACAAATAAAGTTGAGTGGTACTACTTACGGATAAAAGATGTCGATCAATATAATTGTCAGTAACTTAATTTGATCAACGAAAATTTAATATCTTAACATAGGGAGACAAAGAAGCATATAATAAGAAGGATCCCATAATTATAATTTGAGATTAGGAAGGTAGTGCAATAATAGCTCTTAAGTGGACCGAGCTATTATTAACGGGCCAAGGTTGTGTGTTCGAGCTGAACATGGGAGACCTAACCCTAATTTTTCCTCATGGTCCCTGCCATAGCCTATATATATTCTCTATTCTCTGGCAATCATGGTAATAATAAAGTAAGCAGCTTTTTCTAAATTTATTTTTCACGTAAGGAGAGAAAGAGGGTCGGCAAAGGAGAAGAAAAGGTTGGAAGATCGTCGCCCATGCGATGTCCAATCCGAGGAAGGAATATGTGCAGAAGATCTTGGGGTCGCTAACTAATCAATGTTGCTGAACACTTTTATATTCTTCTCGTTACTTCAGGTATAATTCATGAATCCTAGTTTCCGTCTTTGAAGGGTTAGATAACGTATTAAACTTGTTAATCTTCTATCAATCTATATGCACACCAATCTGCTGTCCTAGGGATCCCCAGTTCCATCAAATGCTTAAGGCGCAGCAGCGAAGGGATGAGGCTTGAGCTGAACGAGCCAAGAAACTGGCGGTAGAGTGGCATGACAAGTTTGAAAAAAATCTTGAGGTCCAATTTCTGTTCCAAAATAATCAGGTGGATACCCTAAAACAAATTACACAAAACCTGGCATCGAACCAGTCCACAACATCTACGGTGCCTGTAGAGCAGCAAGCAGTCAAAGTAGAGGTGTTCCAGCCCGCTAAGGAGAGGGACCGCACCTTCGACTTTGCTGACTTCAAGAAGGTCTGTAACACATCATTATGTGGGACCGAAGACCCATTTATGGCTCTTGATTGGTTGGTCGAACTAGAGGACCACTTCAAACTGTTAGAAGTACCCAAAGACAAGTGCGTCACCTGTGCCCAACTCTGAATTTGACAAATCACATATGATTGGTGGGACATGCACATGAGGTCTATCATAGAAGACGGCAAAGATGAGACAATCTCATGGGCTTCCTTCCAAAGTGTGTTCCAATAGGAGTTTATACCCTACATGTTTGTCGTTAAAGAGAACGAGGTCGTAAACCTCCAACAAGGAATTAGTACGCTGCATAATTCAACAGGCTCGCCAAATTTGCAAGTTCCTATCAACCCAATGCGGTGAGTCATGCTAGACAATTCAATGGTGGCATATGACCTTCCATTCACACACGCGTAGTTGTTTCGCAATAATAGAGGATACAGGAATTACTTAACCACGCCCTCGCCCTAGAACCGTAATACCTTTCGTCTGCTGCAGGCGCTGTACAACATGATCATCACAAATGCCCTAACAATACAGGAGGACAATAATGCACAAAAGCATCAAACAATGGCGTTCACTAGGGAAACAATCAAGGAGGAAATCAAGGGCTATATTATACCCACTGCCACAGAACATGGCACAATATCAGCGATTGTCGCCATAAAAGTCGGTCATGCTTCATTTGTGGTCAACTGTGATATATAGTTAGTAATTATCATGATCGCCCCAACCATATCCCTCCTCACTAGCCATAGCAACACAACCTAGCTCAGGTGCCCCAAGAAAATTAACCTGTACCAAAATAAGAGCACCGTCCAAACGCAGTAGGCTGTGTTTATGCCATGACGCGGGATGAGGCATTTGCCTCGGACACCGTAGCAACATGTATATTACTCTTCAATAATGTTTTTGTTCAAGTACTCTTTGATTCAAATGCAACCGATAGTTTTATATCGATAAAATTCTCCACCAAACACAAATTTCTTATGACACTGCTAGGTCTAAACCATAGTATCAGTACCCCATCGGGCATGGATTTGTCGGCTAGTTCAGTCTGCAGAGACGACTGTATCTGCAACAGATGAAGAAAACTGTCACTTGATGCAATTGTCCTAGACATCAGGGACTACGATATCATTCTGGATAGGGTTGGCTCGGCACTTGCTCGGCCATAATCGATTATGCTAAGAAGAAATTTGTGTTTCATCTACCTGGTGAGACCAAATTTTGCTACTCGTGTAGCCAAACTTTGAGTGCCTACATAGGGATTTCTGCAATGTCTGCTCGACGGATAATACATTCTGGCTGAGAAGGGTACTAAGCGTCCGTTCGAGACACTCGACAGGATTATGCAAACGTAAGGTCTACTTTTTTATGGTAGAATTCTCTGATGTGTTTCCAGATAAGTTGTCCGGCATGCCACCCAACCAAGAGATTGAGTTCACCATTAACATATTTCAAGAGAATTGACCTATTTTCAAGGCTCCATACCGAATGGCCCCTGCCGAATAGAAAGAGTTAAAGATCAAGTTACAAGAACTGCTCGACCATGGGTACATTCGTCCGATTATGTCTCCGTGGGGCGCGCATGTATTATTTATAAAAAGAAGGATGGCTCAATGTGGCTCTGCATAGACTATCAAGAGCTAAATAAAGCCAACACCCGCTATCAGTACCCCTTCCAAGGATCAACTCCCTATTTGATCAACTACAAGGTGCGTCGGTGTTCTTTAAAATTGATCTTTGTTTGGATTACCATCAGCTCAAGATCAAGCTAGATGACGTGCCAAAGTCGGCATTTTGCACTCGCTATGGCCACTACGAGTTCTTGGTAATGCCATTTGGACTGACAAATGTTCATGCCGCCTTCATGGATCTAATGAATCGTGTGTTTCGATCGTACCTCGAAAAGTTTATTGTAGTATTCATTGATAATACCTTGGTGTATTGGAAGAACTGGGAGGAACACGCGGAGCACTTGCGGACCGTGAGTCAGACTCTTCGAGACAATAAGCTATACGTAAAACTACGCAAGTACAAGTTTTGGCTGAGCAATGTATCTTTCCTCTGGGACATTATTTCTGAGGGTGGCATTTCAGTCGATCCAAAGAAAGTTGAAGCTATCGTTGAGTGGAAGCGACCTACATCAGTTAGTAAAATTCGAAGCTTTCATGGTCTAGCGGGCTGCTACAAACGGTTTATCAAAGACTTTTCCAAGCTAGCATCGTATGACTCGCCTCACGCAAAAGGGAGTCGCATTCAAGTAGTTCGTCGACTGCGAAGCATCAATTCAGGAGTTAAAGCAATATCTTGTCTCAGCTCCAATACTTGCACTACCCAAAGAGAATATGGGATTCTAAATCTTTAGCGATGCCTTAGGTCAGGGCTTAGGAGCTATGCTCATGTAACAAAATAAAGTAATAGTCATTGCTTTGAGACAATTAAAGACTCATGAGAAAAACTATCCTAGACATACCTTAGAACTTGCGGCGATTATGTTCGCATTGAAATTATAGCGGTACTATCTTTATGGTGTGCCATGCTAAATTTTTACTGATCATCAAAGCCTCAAGTATCTTTTCACCCAAAGTGACCTGAACCTATGGCAACGGCGTTGGCTATAATTGACTAAAGACCATGACCAGATGATCAACTACATATCGGGCAAGGAAACTGTTGTAGTGGACACTCTGAGTCTAGTATTTATGCGATCCTTTTCCATCAATAGCCGGTTACAAAAAGAGTTGGAGAATATAGGAATCGAACTCTGAGGTCAATATTGGGGAGGACCAATTGGGGGAACACTAGCTTATTTGTGTAAAAAGGTAGCTGACTGGGCTTTCTCCTGGATCAAAGTAGATCAGCTTGCCGAATTCGTCGATCGAATCCTCAAACATCTTCAGGGATTTATCACCTTTATTTGATGTGAGCCCTTGAGCCGAACCAAATTCTTCATTGATTTTATCACCTTTCATCTCCTGGATCAAAGCAAATCAGCTTATTAAATTCATCGATCAAATCTGCTCAAAAGGAAATCCTATTACTAACGAAGAA
This sequence comes from Iris macrosiphon, assembly GCA_036927795.1. Classification (NCBI taxonomy): domain Eukaryota; kingdom Viridiplantae; phylum Streptophyta; class Magnoliopsida; order Asparagales; family Iridaceae; genus Iris; species Iris macrosiphon. The sequence goes on along the minus strand of JAYESA010000019.1, from coordinate 142,704,684 downwards.
ACGTGAGCAGATTTTAGCAACAAAGGCAATTGACTTTGCGGTGGACGAGAGAAGAATGATGCGGATGAAGGAATGACTATGCGTCCCTAATAATTCAAAACATAAAAAGGAAATCATAACAAAAGCTCATCATGCAACCTATACAGTCCATCCTGGAAGCATGAAGATATATTAAGACGTTCACATAATTTTTATGGCAATGTATAAAAAAAGAAGTGGCACGCTTCATGTATACATGTATAACCTGTCAGAGGTTGAAAGCAGAATATTAGAGGCCAGGTGAACAAATGCAAAATCTTGCTATTTCGGAGTAAAAATGGGAGCATATCAGCATAAATTTTATTGTTAGCTTGTCGAAGACTCAATGGGGGAACGATGATGTCTGGGTGACCGTTTATCGATTAGCCAAGTCAACACACTTCACTCATATCAATGTTTCTTGGAGCGTCGATTGCATCGTTCAAATATACCATGACGAGATAGTTCGTTTATATGTAGTTCCAGTATCGATTATCTTAGATCTGGATGGGTAATTCTTATCAGGTTTCTGGGGAAACCTTCAGTCAGTTATGGGGACCAAGTCGAAGTTTATCTCAGCCTATCTTTCTCAAACCAATGGTCAAACGGAATCTCGAAGACATATTACATCTTTGTGTGATTGATTCAAAGTCAAGTTGGGATGTTCATCTACCTCTAGCAAAATTCGTATACAAAACTAATTACCAATCCAGTATTCAAATAGCTCCGTACGAGGCATTGTATAGACAAAAGTGTAGGTCGATGATCTGTTGGTACAAAGTTGGAGAACGTCAAGTTCTCGGCCCGGAACTGGTTGAACAAATAGTTCAGAAGATTCGCTTGATCCATGACAGATTAAAGTAGCTCGGAGTAGACAAAAGGGTTTTGTTGAATCCCATCGAAGACCCCTCGAGTTTGCAGAATACGAGCATATGTTTCTCAAAGTCTCGCCCATGCGAAGAGTCACGAGATTTGGAGTAAAGGGGAAGTTGAGTCCCAGATTTGTTAGCCCGTTTAAAATCCTCAAGCGAGTCGCTCCAGTCGTCTACCAAATCATATTGACACCAGCCCTGCTAGAAGTGCATAACATCTTCTATGTTTTACCTCTAAGGAATTACATGCTTGACTCGAGCCACGTGGTAGATTTTGTCCAGCTGGATCTACAAGCAAACTTGTTGTATATCGAAGAGCATGTTCAGATATTAGATCGAAAAGAAAAGCAGCTCTGGAATTGTGCAGTCCCTCTCGTATGGGTACTCCGATAAAATTATGCAGTTTAGTTGACCTAGGGACTTGAAACAGCATCCTCATCACCTACTCAATCGAATCGACACAGGACATGGCTCGCTGGCTTCTGGAACTTCTCGCTGTGCCAGAACTACTTTCTTGGGCTTGTACCTCACCATGTGGTAATGCTGATGCTTGCGCTTGAGTCATTCCTTCAAAAGAAGGTAACTTATATCAGGCTCATAATGTATTTTGGACTCAATGTATGGAACGTATCTTATTTTGGCCAAACGAGTTCAAGAGTTCATATAGAGAATAGATCGTTAAAGGAACTTTTCTAATACGAGGGTCAAAGGAACTTGAAGTTGTGCTTTGATACCAATATGTTACGTCTCGATTCCAGAGAATCGATAGTCGTCCCCTAGGCGTGGCGCCGTGCGTGCCTAGATTTCGTATCGCACAAGGCTAAGGTATATTTTATGTATAACAAGCACAAATTCAGGGTACGCGAATAATTGAAACATAATGTAGAAACATGAAAAAGTTCTATTTATTGATAATGAACATCTTTTACAAACTCTTGAACGAGTCGGATAGTTGCCTCATTGGCTTACAAAAGTGGACTCAAAATGAGATAGACGTCATGTACATTATATTCTTTACTAAAAGTTCAAAATATATAAACACCTCCAGGCGAAGCTATCGCCTTTTCTCAGAGCTGTATAAGATGTGTGCATGAGCACTTGGGACTTCAAAACATCTCTTCAATGGCACGAACAGGGTGTGTCAGTTGGTGTACTAGAATAGGAAGTAGCTTTAGCTCCTCGCAGGATCTCCTTGGTGCGGGGAACCTATTTCAATGAGGGTCAGTACATCAAAATGCACTGGTGAAGGCGAGCTAACCCAACTATACCAATCAACGCATTGTTTATATAGAGCATGCAAGTTATTTGCAGTCTTTCTATCTTGCCTTAGTTTATTTTATAAGAAAGCATTGATATGGAAATTTATTGAAATAAATATGCCACCGTTCGGTGACTTTTACCTGCCCGTCTGAAACACCTGCTCAATACTTACCATGACCTTTCCTGCCACAAAGACATAGTTAGCTTGCACAGTTTAAATATACGAGGGGATCACTAGCATGATGCCATAAAGGATAACTAGTCACTGGCATGGATGGTATGCAACGAAAGTACAAGGTGTGTTATAAGCCATCTCGTCCAGTACAATGGACTATAAAATAAAGTTTTGTCCTGATCGGGATTGGTGCCAGTGCCCCAGCGATCGTCCGCATGAGCTATGACCTTATGCACAAGTTGTCTGTGATCAAACGGCGTCTATACTAAGTTATCAATTTATGCAGTTAAGGTAACATGAGTACAAGACAAGTAGCAAGGTATGATTCATTTTGCATAGCCTCCCTGATCAATTTATTGCATAACAAGGCATGTTCTATACATAGCATAATTTATAAAAGAAGTATACATTCTAACTAAAATTGAAGCATAAGAAGAACATTCTAAATGAACTAGCATGCAATAAGGTAACCATTCACAAGTTGATTGACAAGCATAAATAATCCAATTCTATTAATATTCTTTATCTTGACATCTTTTAGTTATTGTGGTATCGTTTGATCGGAACAAGCAAGAAGGCAAGATTTTAGATGTAAAGTCATGGAAGAAGGGTCAACTGAATCTAATATAGCCACTCACTAGTTGGTTGGAGAAAGAAAAGGAAAGAGGTGCTTCAAGACTCTACTTGCACGACGTCTACTGCACGATCACCTGTATTGCCACGAATAGCTGATCAATACCTCTTCTAGTATTTCCAATCTCGGAATAAAATACAGTTTAACAAACAAAAGCAATTAAAACCATCGAAATCGTTTAAGAAAACATAAACCCAAAAAATAACTCAAAAGCACGAAAGCAACAAGGCGACAGCGAAAACTAGGCAAGAAAACTTACAGCGGAGAGGTCCATCTTGACTATGCCGCTAAGTCCATCCTCGGGGCATGGTCTATTGAAGATGGAAATCGATTTTGAAGAAGCAAATCCATAGCGAGGTAAGATCTTGATTCAATCTATCCTAATCGAATGATACCGATTAGTATTTCTTAGTCGCGCTCCCCGAATATGGGGAACGGGATACCACACATATTACTTGGGTAAAGGGGAAGGGGCCGGCCATGTTATGAGCCTCTTTTCTCTCTCTCTTTCCACTTTATTTGTTCATCTATTTTTGAGATCCCCAATTCATAGATCCCTAATTTCCTCACCTCTCTATCAATTCACCATTAATTCACTTGCAATTTCATTTCCATTTTCTCTCACTTTCACTATTAGAAGAGCTTTAGTGCTTGGAGAAGCAAGAAGCAAAAGAAGGAGGAGCATTGGTAGAGAGATCGTGTCCGAATTATGTCCAATTGTATTTTTATTAGGAATCCATCTCCCAATTGATAAATTCTGAATTTGTTTTTATTCTAGCTCCCAAATCATGCATTTGACCATTAGAAATGACTCCATGGCATATAGCTACCTATAAGAACAAGTTCTAGGCTAATTGGTTATGAATTGTGTCTCCTACATGGTATTTTATGTGTATTTTAGGGTAATTATGAGATTGACACATCAATTGTGTGCCATGAGACCAATTAAATCTAATTGGACTTAGATCGGGGTTGTGGGACTAGGTACGTATGCACAAATACGTGTATGCTGTATCTTGGTATTTTGTGATACGGTGCGATACAAGACCCAATTTTGGTAGTTTTGTGCAATTACTTATCAAATTATATTGTAGAAAGTTATATTAGCTATATATATATATATATATATATATATATATATATATATATTTGTGTGTGTGTGTGTGTGTGTGTGTGTGTGTATGTGTGTGTGTGTGTTGTGTGTGTGTGTGTGTGTGTGTGTGTGTTATATGTGTATGAATGGATAGTAGTTGTGATAAATTAGGATTTTAGCTCTTTAGTTGAATGAGTATCATAAGCTTGCATACTTGGTTTTTGTGGAAATGGCAATTAGTGTGAGTATTTTACCCACTCATTATAATTATGTCTATATAAAATTATATATGTTATATAATATCTATATTTATATGTTAATACCTATGTACTGATGATTGCTTGTATATGTGTGTTGATGATGTAGTTGTGGTTGAGTAGTGGTATGGGCAGTTGCTGTGAGTGAGGAAGGAATATGTGTGTGTGGGATTGGGTTCAAGTATCAGTTGGGTGTAGTAGTTATATGGAGGTGTGAAAGAATGATGCAAGGGACTGTGCAGTGTACATATATTGGAGTGTGTGGATGAGTTATTGTGTGTCATTAGAGCCAATATCAATGTGGGGGAGTGTCTGCAATGAGAAGGCATAGACTGTGGTGTGGAACTCTGAACACAGTGCTCGAGTAGCAGATGCAGGGCTATGATAAGGCTTGGTGCATGCTCGAGCAATGGTGTATCAGTAGTATTTTTTTGAGTATCAGTTGTTAGATAATGTAGGGGTTGTGAGGAGTGTGGTATTTAGTTGAGGGTTGAGGAGACCCCCTGATCATTGATACTCAAGTAGCAAATTTCCACTAATACTTGAGTATAAATTCCTTCTAGTTAGAACTAAATAGGAGTGTTAGATGGCAGTATCTTTATGCCTAATATTTATTTGCATTCAAGGGTGCCATAGGGAGTGTTCAGTAGCATGGAGGACAGGTAGTGCCTGCATGTGAGTATCAATGCACATGAACAATGGGGTCAGGTTTGGTCTGAAATGGTTAGTAGCAGCAGCAGTAAAAAAAAGTGATATGAAGGTAAGTATAGAGTATGTGTATACTTATGGGCAATGTGAGTGTATCCTTGGGGGTTAGCTCGGGGTTATCATTGACTGTGTACTCCTAGTTTTGAGGAGTGAGGTGAACTGATAACTAAAGTGTCAGTGAGTGATATTAGTGTGCATCCATAAGTGTGTTTAGCGATTGGGATATGAGGACCAGTAACTTAAGGGAGAGTGCCAATTTATGCACTGTTAGAGTGGGTGTTCAGTTGTTAATAGATTAGGCGTGTTCTCAGTTGCAGTAGCTGAATGGTGATGTGGGGTTGGTTTTATAGTGGTTTTAGTTCATCAACTCTCTGTTGAGTAGGTTTGTATCAGTATATATAGTATGTATCAGTAAGTTAGTATGGTGTCAGAGATTTTATGGCAGTTAGTATATCGTGTATTGGGTTGGGTTAGCTAGTGTATCATATTAGTATAGTTACCTTAGTGTAGTAGTATCATTCTAGTTAGTGCTAAATTAGTTCTCAGTTAGGGAGTATCAGTCGATTATTAGAGTATCAGTTAGTTTGTACCAATGATATTAGTATCAAACCTAAGATACTAATTAATAATAATAGCGAGTGTAGGTATTAGCTAAGACATCACTCATACCTAGGTGATGACCTAGTATAGCTAAGTTGAGCTATTTCAAACTAGTTAGTGACCTTTAGAGACCAAAATTAACTTAAAAGGACCTAGTGTTGGCCTAGAAATGCATTCTAGAGCATCCTTCAATTTAATTCTCTTTCATTATTCCCAAATTGATGTTTCCTAAATAGGAATGTGATACCAGCTTGGGCATCGAGAGACACACTTTACTCAGGACCAGAGATGAGTACATCTCTCTCTCTTAGTTTTTATTTCATGATAGTGTATATATCACATATTTTAGAACTATATACTTGATTCAGACACAGTGGTAACACGGACTGGTACTATATGGATCCTGTCAGGAGATGTTATCCCTTACTATATTCAGCGGGTACTCCTTTACATATATTTTATCGTATCGATCGAGTATTGATTATCGTGTACTTCATGTTCACACACTGCTCGAGTTTAGTATGCCTATATTCTTGTTCGTAACGTGTCATAATTGGATCCATTAGTATTGGTTGGAATGGGAGAGTAGGAGTTGGTTATGTGATCAAGCCCAAGTGTATTAGTGTACATATCAATTATATATCACATATGTAATCGAGTTACCATATTGTATTCGTGTTCAACCCAAATCGATCACATAATAAACATGTACTCTATGGCACATTAGCTAGTTTTATTTATTTCCACTACTTGCAAATATTCATATTCAATGTTCTTCATTCCAGTATATTACATGTTCACTCTAGTTCACTCCATTTCTTATGGCTAGATATCATGTATTCTTTTCTATTTTATGTTATATATGCTCGATTATGTGTTTAGAATTGCTTTCAGAGCTATGTACTTCGTTCCAATCATGACTGGATATATTTTTTAGATAATTGGCTTGTGGACTAGTATCCCACGTACTACAGGCCACAGGACGGCGTACCGCTAGAGGATACCCCTTTAGAGTAGGAGGACCTAGTACCAGATACTGAAGAGGATTAGACTTATTATTTAGACTTGTATTAGACTTTTATTAAGATTTTTGGCTTGTATATATATTATCTCAGACTTGTAGATATATTGTGACTCTTTTCCTCTATTATTCCATATCGTGCTTTATCTTCCTTAGTTTTATTTTGTGATTGAGTATTGTTTACCATTATCATACTATTTTATTTCTTTATTTGGAGTTGAGAGAACATTAGCAGTACCATATATATATATATATATATATATATATATATATATATATATATATATATATATATATATATATTGTGTGAGATATTCAGATAGTATGGTTGACCCAGACAGTGTTCTACCATCGATGCTGCGGTGTAGGCTGGGTGTTGCTCACTACTTGTGCCCTTATTCCAAGTGCGGGTCGTGACACCAGGGATCACCGGTGGGTTGCACTTACTGTGGCAAGGAAGGCCATATTAGAGATTTATGTAGGACAGCCAATGGGTTGTGTATAAGGTGTGGTAGTCCAGATCACCAGATTGCCAATTGCCGATAATTTTGAGGCCAGGAGGGCTAGTCCAACAGTTACCAACACTGCCAGTACCAGGGGCAGTCCAGCAGAGAGGGCTAGCAATAGCAGTAAGGCCCTTAGCTCAGCGTATGTTACTGACGCAAGCTGAGATGTACTAGTAGCAGCAGAACCAGCAGCAGGGCCAGCAAAAGCCATAACAGCGTCACCAAAGGAGACAACAGCGAAGAGCACAGCAGGCCAAGGGCAGGCATTCACCTTGTCTTTGGATGAGGCTTTAGCCTCGGGCGATATGGTGGAAGGTAATATTTTTGTTGCATCCTTTTTTGCTGTAGTATTGTTTGATTCAGGTGCATATTTATTTGTATTTGCATGATTCATGATACATATTGGACTGAAGTTCGAGGCATTGCCAGAGAGGTTGAATATACTCACTGGTAATAGGCTCATAGGAGTTAGTAGAATGTGTATAGCGTGCCCGACCGTAGTGTATGGACGTTCACTACCAGCACGATTGATCGAGTTTTCTATGGGTAACTTTGATGTTATCTTAGGCATGGACTGGCTAAGAGACAGTCATGCTATGATAGATTACCATAAGGGTAAGGTATTATTTAGTATCCCAGGCACGGAAGGTTTCACCTTCGATAGATCTGTGGAAGACCAACATGAAGAGAGGATCACAGCAACAGCGTTAGTAGAAGAATAACTCCCTGAGATAGTTAAGAAGTTCTTAGATATCTTCCTGGAAGAACCACCAGGATTAACCCCAGTAAGAGACGTTGAGTTTTGTATAAAATTGATCCCTAGGGCAGGGCCAATATTTATAAAGTTTACCAAATGGCCCCATCAGAGCTAGACATATTATACCAACATATAGAGAAACTAAAGTCAAAGAAGTTTATTCGAGCCAGTAGATCACCTTGGAGAGCACCAGTAGTTCTAGTGAAGAAGAAGAAGGATGGATCATCATGGTTATGTATCGACTACAGACAGTTGAACGATGTAATAGTAAAGAACAAGTATCCGTTACCAAGGATCGATGATTTGTTTGATTAGCTGAGTAAAGCTAAGATTTTCTCCAAAATTGATCTTCGATCAGGGTATCATCAAGTAAGGGTTCGGGAGCAAGACATACCCAAGACAACATTTAGGTCTCGAATTGGGCATTACGAATTCTTAATTATGCCATTCAGACTGATTAATGCTCCAGCGATATTTATGGATTTGATGAACCATATATTTATGCCATACCTAGATCATTTTGTGGTGGTTTTCATAGATAATATTCTTGTTTATTCCAGTAGCAGAGAGGAACATGAAGGGCATCTTCAGAAGGTCTTACAGATTCTAAGGGAACACCAGTTATACGGAAAGCTCAACAAGTGTAAGGTTTGGTTGGATCATGTATCATTTTTAGGTTATATCATCTCTCGAGCAGGAGTCGAGTAGATCCGAAGAAGGTTGAGGCCGTAGAGAGTTGGCCAGTTCCTAAGACAGTAGCTGAAGTACGTTGTTTCCTAGGATTAGCAGGATACTACAAAAATTTGGTAGCAGACTTTGCAAGAAATTTAGCACCGCTGACTCAATTAACGCGCAAGGAGGTTAAGTTCGACTGGTCAGCAGAGTGCGAGACATTATTTGAAGAATTAAAGAAGAGATTAATTTTAGCTCCGATTCCCATGCTTCTAGTATGTTCTGGATGGTTCACAGTATATTACGATCCGTCAAACAAAGGACTTGGGTGTGTATTGATGCAACACAGAAGAGTGATAGCTTATGCATCACAACAACTTTGAAATCACGAGAAAAATTATCTGACTCACGATTTGGAGTTGGCTGCGGTAGTATTTGCACTTAAGCTTTGGAGGTATTACTTGTATGGTGATCGGGTAGAAATATTTACAGATCACAAGAGCTTAAAATATGCATCCATCCAGAAGGACTTGAACATGAGGCAGAGAAGGTGGCTAGAATTAATAAAGGACTATGATGTGGAACTTCGGTGCCATCCAGGCAAGGCAAATATGGTAGTGGACGCTCTTAGCAGAAGAGGTAGTAATTTATGTTAACATCGCAGCCGCATATCATAGAAGATCTTCAAGAATTAGGAATTGAGATAGTACTTCCATAAGACGTAGGAGTATTGGCTAGTTTATGAGTGCAAACTACCATTATAGAAAGGATTAAGGCAGCTAATGTAGAGGATCTGAAAGTTCAGAAGTTTCGGGCGAAATATGAATCTGATCTCAGAAAAGAGTTGACTATTCATAAAGATGGAACTCTTAGGTTCAGAAATCGTCTCTGTGTACCAAGTAGAGATATCTGGCAAGAAGTAATGACTGAGGCACACAGTTCCCAGTATTCAATTCATCCAGGAGATACCAAGATGTACCAAGAGATCAAATAATATTTTTGGTGGAATAGGATGTAGAGGGAGATAGCACGATTCGTTTCTCCGTGTTTGGTATGTCAGCAAGTGAAGGCCGACCAGCAGAGACCAGCAGGACTATTGTAGCTGTTTCTTATTTCGGAGAGGAAATAGGAATATATAACGATAGACTATGTGACTGGTTTACCTAGATCCCCGACTGGTCATGATGCAGTTTGGATAATAGTAGATTATCTCACAAAAGTAGATCACTTTCTTCCCTTCCGATTGGGGCAATCCACAGAGCAGTTAGCGGAGATGTACATACGACAGATAGTAAGACAGCATAGCGTCCCAATGAGTATCGTATCAGATCAAAATACTCGATTTACTTCAAATTTTTGAAGAGTTTCCACTAGAGTTTGGGCACTAAGTTGAGATTTAGTACCGCTTACCACCCTCAGACAGACGGGCAATCAAAGATAACCATCCAGACATTAGAGGATAAATTGTGAGCTTGTACATTAGACTTTGATGGGTCTTGGAAAGATTACCTATATCTCGTCGAGTTCTCGTACAACAACAATTAACAGGCCAGCATCCAGATGGCACCCTTCGAAGCATTGTATGGAAGAAAATGTAGGTCACCATTGGCATGGGATGACATTGGCGGGCAGAAGATGTTAGGCCCTGAAATAATCACGCAGATAGTAGAAGTTGTCAAGCAAATCAGAGAGCGACTTCGGGTGCGCAAGATAGGCATCAGCATTGGGCAGATCAGCATCGTTGGCCATTAGAATTTTGTGTCGACGACCATGTATTCTTGCAAATTTCTTCAACCCGTGGAGTCATTAGATTCGGGATTCGAGGGAAGATTAGTCCGCGATACATCGGTCGATATCTCGAGTGAGTAGGCGATGTTGCTTATCGTCTTGCCCTTTCGCCTTCGCTACGTGAGATGCACGATGTATTTTATGTACTCGGTTGCATAGGTATGTCCTGGATTTGATTCATATCCTTGACCATTCCGAGCTAGTCGTTGGTACCGACTTGTCTTACGAGGAGCAGCCCGTATCTATTTTAGACCAAGGGGGAAGGAGCTCAAGAATTGGACTATTTATTTTGTCCGAGTTGCTTGGAATCATCACCATTTGGGAGAGTCAACGTGGGAGTGCGAGGATGATATCCGATCTCAGTATCTGCACATATTCGACTCAAAAGATATTTTTATTGTTATACCATCGTATCTCGAATCTCGTTATTCGTTTATCCATGTTATGGGACACTGTTTCTTCATATGCTTGAATTTGATTGCATGATCTTATAGTTAGCATAGTGCTTGTTATGATTTCTATAGTTAGCCTTGGGTTTGAATTTTGAGGGCAAATTTTTTTAAGGTGAGTAGAGATGTCACACTCCCCGAAATACGTATTTTGGGATATATTTATTTCTTGCTTGTATTATTTTTTCTTAGAGTATTTCTTGCTCACATGAGCATTAGGTTACATGCATAGAGACTAGACCCATTCTTTGGTTTAGCATGGTTCATGGTTTATTTATGGGTTGGTTTATTGATAAATTTGAACCCATGGTCTAGACCTCAACCCCTAGCTATATAAGCTAACATGTTTTTCTCTCTTCCCTCATTCTTCATTTTTCCTCTTTCTTTCATTCTAAGCAAGTACACCTTGCACTACATGGAGAAACTTTTTGATTTTTGTTTCTAATTCTTTTCTTATAATGATTCTGATCGCTTTTAAAACTTGGAGTTCTCAGTTTTAATGGATATATTTGCTTAGATCTACTTTTCTAACTTAGGGTTGCATGGTTTCCTTGATTTTTTGGTGATTTTGATCTACTAAAACATAGTATTTTTGAAAAAATAGTTTTTAGGAAGGATGGAGCACTTTATTTTGAATGTTTTGGCTTTTAGTTCACTCAATTCGGAGTTAAAATATAGTTTTTATGAAGAAAATGAGATTTCAGTTTTTGGGAGTTTTCATCATGGTCGAACCTGCTGTTGGAGAAGACGAAGTCTTCATGAGGTCAGCGAGCTATGCGGCTGAGAGTGCTATACGGCCCGAGAGGGTTATGCAGCCAGAGCTCTTGTCGCATATTGACCATCATTAGTCCATCTTGTTGGACGCATGACTGCCATCACACAAGTGTCGTTGAACACTTGTGTTCACTCGCTAAACGAATAAGAATTTTGCTAAAGTCCAAAACACTCCATGCGGCATCGAACCTCATGCGACACCGATACTTTTACGGCAAGTAGAGTATGAGGCCACTATCCTTGGACGCATGACTCTGAAACTGAGGCACATCTTTTCTTGGATGCATGACTCTAAAAATGAGGCACATATTTGCATAGTTTTGTCTTTTCTTCCTGACACACTTTATGTCACATCATAATTTATATCATATCACTGACACTTTATTTATTCCCCGTTGCCTCATCACTTATCCCGAGGAATAAACCTAGCCCTAGCTCTTTAAGGCATGTGTTACACCCCAGTCCCAAAATACGTAGGACTAGGGCACGTAAGCATGCCAGCTGTATGGATATAGCAACTCCAATATATGGAAACCAAAATCCACACGTACGTTGTAATATGAATATAAAATCCACAAGTGGTATAAACATATGTCATAAGTCACAGGGTATAATCTAAATCTCATCCACAAAAAATTGAATATAAATAAATAACCAATATCTATGAAACTAGATCTCAATAAGAAGTATCTAAAGATGATAGTTGGATGGAAACAAATCCACTACCAACTAGAATATAAGAGCAAATACAATATAAGTATAACACAACAAACACAAAATAAGTATATCAACTAACGACCACGGGGCTCGAAGAGAAGACATCCTCGAAACATATGTAACCATCCGAATCTGCGCTCCTGCAAATACTCAAGAATAGCGACACCTAGAAGGGCCAGGTCCTCAGAGGGACATAATAAGATACATAAAAGCATGCCAATAAAGTACTGAAATAAATATCCAATGGGTCACCTAACCGTCTAAGTGAATGCAGTTTAAGAACAACTTTCTAACAAGTGGGCTATCTGGCTAAAAATGGGATTGGCATGACTCTCTCGGTGAATCAGGAGCCTCAAAAAATACCGTCTTTTGAACGGCAGAGGCCGCCAATTGTATAGGGGTCATCACCGCCCGTATCTCCAACGGAGCTTCCGGGTTACAGAAGGAAAAGTACAAAGGAGCCCAAATGTGGTACTTGTTGTTCTCCCCACCCCATGCTATAAGCATGTCACATCCATGACACGATTTGGTTCATAGCCTATCTTTAGTACCCTAGCCCAATCCTGCAACCAAACAAGAACAAGGATTGGACCACCGTACTACAATAGGCTATGTCCATGGTCCTCTAATAACTGCTAAGTCTTCTAGCATACAAAGTTTCTATTAGCAGTTATCCCTAACGCAGGGCCCATAAGTACAGGAGGCCAGACCTGTCACGCGGTCCGTGATCTCTATATGAGACTCATACTCGTATAACAACTGTGTCACGGCCAATGAACCTAATAATGCTATATGATAATGGGGTAGTCTCATAAACAAGGTCAATGCAAATACATAAATAAAAATATATCGCGACGACACCGTCGCATGCATTTTATATAACAGTTAAAATATATGAACTAAGGACAAAAAATAAAAAAGCATGCAACATATGGAATATGAATAACAGTACAATGGCAAGGTATACTTGCCTGGCGAGAAGCTGCAAAATATAATGTCCATATGTCAAACACACAGGATCAGAAGCTATGGCCTTAGAACAAATATATCCAGAAGCTGAAATATATATCACCAACGTTCTTAGAATAAGCAAAATAGCTAGAAAGCACTTCCCTTTCATCCAATTTGGACACAGGGCCAAGACGGTAATTTCGGATCAAAGTGGGGTCCAAATGTGGCCCACTTTGCACCTAAAAGTGTGCCAAGGGTAACAGTCTCTAAATGGGAAAAATTATAGGTCAAACGAACTTTAAATGTTGGTACGAACCCAACGGTATGTCCAAATATGGATTCCGGTGAGCCGAACACAATTTCGCCCAAAAAGTCAACCATGGGGCCCGCCAATTGGCGACTTGGTCAACTGTCTCAGAATTGCATAAAACTTGGGTCATAGGACCAGCGCGATTCCATGAGCCCAATGGCGCAAGTTTCGTCGCATTCTGACGAACGTGCACAAAATACGCAGGGCTTTTGCAAAAGTTGTGACATAGGGGATTGTCCGCGAATACAGGTTGATTCTGATGCGCAAACACGTTCAAATCAGTTTCCATAAAATCTCTTACGACCGGGTATACTGTGCACACCTTTTGGTATACTTGGTACATGACTGGGCAGTCCCGTTTGACGGGGCGCGCTCCGTATCACAAATTTTGGAATTTGCCAAAAATAGGTTTTTTGGGTATTTCTATCTGATTTAATTCTACAAACAGCAACTAATAAATTATGGTAAATTATAGAAATATAACTAGGTTAGGTGGTCTTCTTATACCAAAAAAAAAATTGAATTCAGATCTCTGTGGTGGAAGATACGAGTTCGTGAACATAGGTCATCGTGACAGAATTTCTGGAATTAAAATGTCGTAGTTTTTCATCGTCTTAGAGACAATTTTTACCTAGGTTTGCGTGTTGTTCGAGATAAACTAATATACAAATATGGAAGGGGATAGGTGAGGATCATACCAGAGAAAAATAGGGTCGAGTTTGGTTGAGCAGTGGTGTGGGAAATGGAGCGTGAACATGGCTTCGCTGTTGATCAAAATGTTCTGCACGTGCGCTTGCGCGGGGGCGCGGACGTCGACGGGTGACCGTGCGACGCTGAGCGGCGGTGGAGGTCGTCGTCAGGCCGACGGCGGCTCGGGGTTGAGTAGGGGATGGAGATGAGAAGATCTAGGGTTAGGGTTTTGTTGTTGATTGTTATATATATATATATATATATATATATATATATATATAAGAGATGGAAAGAGAGCGGCCGCGGGGGGGTGTTACGCGCGGGTGGGGGATGGATTTGTAGCTGCGGTTGTTTTTTTTTTGTATGATAAATGGGTAGCGGGTCTAAGGGGATGCGGGTTGGGTAGGTTTCGTTAGGGAGTTAGATCCAATAGGGATTTTTGTTTTTCTTTCTCTTTTTCTTATTTCTTTTTCTTTTCCTTTTCCAATCTTTTTTATTTCTTTTTCTTTTATAATTATATATATATATATATATATATATATATATATAGAGATAAATCTAGAATTTGTATTAATGCATACCATTAAGCTAGCAACTGTCCAAAGGGTCCCCTATATGGAATAAATTAGGAAAAATTCATACTTGCTCCATAAATCCCCTAAATGCACGAACACCTAAAATAAAAATTAAATAAAATCTATTTTTCCTAATTAGCCTCTAATTACTATAATTAAATTATTTAATTAATTAAAAAGGTAATTTACGGTTTTTAGAATTAGGGGTTTTACATTCTACCCAACTTATAAAAATTTCGTCCTCGAAATTAAAACTAAGTCCAATTGACATGAGGATGTTTGGGGGGCTATAATTTGCATTGTTTAAAAATGCAAGGCTAGGTTTAAAGGAGTGGGCGATGTTGCGCGTTACATATTCCAAAAAATCATGGGAAAAATTCACATGAACGAATAATAGGTTTCTTCAAGTGTCATGTCCAATGGTGTGGACACATTAATACACTTTTATATAAAGGCGCCCAACAATTGAAAAATTGCACAAAGAAGGAAATTGGATTAATTTAATCAAAATTAATACGTATTGTGTCCTTAAATTAATTAGAAGTACATGGGGATAACATTAGATGGAACACAAGTGTCATGGGCATAGAGGGCTCAGGATAGAATATTATCAAAATTTGGGTTGTACCAAATGGGTCAAGATTGTGTCTCCAATTTTGATTTGAACGCACAAGGATACAAGTTGGAATTATTTAGAATTAAGAAATAACGTTTACGACGAATGTTGTGCGACTAAAATGTAGCACAAGAGGGCATAGTTATAAGTTGTACAAATATTAGAATGGAAGCTGGGTATGTCTAGGATAAGGGTATGAAATTTGTAGAAAGGCAATGGCTAGTGTAGTGCTCCAATTGTTGAAGCAACGGTAAGGTGCGCTAAGTGAGACCATGTTGTAAAACTAAATAAAAATACCGTGTTCTATTTCTAATTGAATTCAAACTAGCCTTAGTCTCACTATCTAAGCCAAGTAGGTCTAATCTTGGGTGAGGGGTTTTTACAATCTAGCTAACTAAAAAAATTAATCTCGTCCTCAAAATTAAAATAAGGCATAATTTGTTAATCCTTCATGTACATAAGGCAAGTCAATCGCAATCTCTTTGCGATAATTAAAATCCTAACCATATCCATCGCAATCACTTTAAGGTTAAGATAATCATTGTTCCAATCAAAATTCAACCTATTGTAATCTCCTCACTTTTTCAAATTATCAATATCCAAATTTAAATTAAATCCATATAACATCTTCAAGAATTAAATACGCATTTAAATTTTATATCACGATTTCCAACTATCATAATCTCCTCTAGAAAAAAAAAATTCTAATCAAACAATATTCCTATTTTCACTTATGAATTTTGTATTCTTCAAATTTTTAAATTCACTTCACATCCTCAATATTTCAAATAGGAAATCTAGCAATAAATTTTAAATTTTTTTAATTTAAATCATCAAATTGTAAAATTTTATATCTACTTTACCAATTGTTCAAGCCTAGATTTCTATATTTATCCTCAAGGTTTAAATCGATGATTCAATCTTCAACATTCAAGCTTCAAATCATGTGCACGAAGTATAAATATTTGGTCCTCAATATCAAGATTTTAAAATTCATTAAATCTTATCATCGTAATCCTTCTTTAAAAAAATCCTAAAATAAATATGGCTTGAACCTCTCTCAATCTAATCTTACTCGATCACAATCTAAAAGAATTTAACCTCAAATTAACAATGCGACTTCTACCCAACTTAGAATTTACCCATCTATCATATAAGACTATACACACAAAAAATGTATTCCTTAATTTATTTACTCATGTCATTCAATCCTCAAAACTTTAACACCAATTATATCATATATGATATGCCTTTAATTACAAAAGAATAATCCTCAAGTATGTGATCGGCCTATGGGGCATGTCTAGTACTATCTGTATATCATACTTATACCAAGCATGAGGTTTCGTCTTTTCGAAATAAGGAAAGACGGAAAACAATGATAAAGAGTTCAAGGAAAGGTACTAGAATAGAAGTATGGAGATCAAGGCGATTAGAGAATTCAAAAGGGAATTGTCAAGGCAGTTGTGGATTGAAATCCTAGTTTAAAAATTTCTATTCACATGCTCGAGTCAGTACAGTTATGTAACTGATACAATCAGCTCAGACATATCTTGAGGGCAAGTACATGTGTCTACTAGTCAACTATATATCTTAATCCAAGTAAAGTATTATTGCGAAGGGCGAATCAAGCGTACTATGGTTGATCAGACCATAATATACTGATTCTGAAATATATTATTGTGGGCCCCCCAATAATACATATGTCATGAACAAGCTCGATAAAGAATAAGCTTGCAAAAAGTTGGCTATAATAGCAGCATAAGTCAAGGTAGTACAACAAATATAAATACGCTGGATTATGATGAAAGAAGGTACATAACAATTCAAGTTCATAAAAGATAAGACTCCATAATCTCTACAGTTGTCATACTAATTACTTGTCTAAGTCGATTGTCGACAAAGTAGGGGTATAGCCTCTAAGTTCTACAGTCTGAATAAACACTGTCATCTTAAGCTAGCATATAGTTAATGTCGTTCAGTTACACTTCAATAATAGGTCAAAAGACTATGTGATACTATGTTGTAAGGTATACTACCCAACTTATAACAATTGAACTAATATTGTAATTGCATTGAGGGGATTCTTCAGAATAACCGGGTCCTTGTAAATAAAGTAGAACTCTTGTTAGGGTATATAAGGAAAGATCTTGGTACTCATTAAGGTCTCCTATTGCATTATATAGGTATTGGTCATCTTAAGTCTTAGTCATAGTGCTTATGGAACAAGTGTCAATAGTAAGAATGTAAAGGTTACTAGCCTCAAGGAAAAAGTGAATATAACTCGTATCGAGGAGGGGGTACAAGTTACGTAATTTGAAAAACTAAGGGATAATCATCAGGTCACAATCTACCAGAATAACTTAAAACTATCAAGTTCTAACTACTAAGCACAACAATTTAAAATTCAATATTACAACTATAACCTTAGAAAACTATATATCCTAACATAGAATAAAATCTCTCATTCTACAATCAGAAGTGTCAGGTGGCACGAGTTGAAAGATAAGAGAAAAAATTCAGTCGTCGCACTAATAGCGAGAGCTAAGGGTTCAGAGGAACAAGTCATAAAGCTAAATAGAAAGACTCTAGATAGTGTCATGGTTTCCTAATGAAGGGTGGTATGCTAATCTCTGTGTTTGGGGTATGATCAAGAAAAATATTATATTTATTCCTCTTGGCTTCCTAAGGTACTCTCTGCTTAATAATAAGGCAAGGAGCTAGATTTATAGTTCTATAACACTATCTCACTATAAAGGTTAGGTTTAGTCCTAAGTTTGAACCTTGGGTTTCTAGTGGTTCCTCAATACTAGGGTCAAACAATATGGCCAAACTTCTAACTAACTCTAGTAGTATCAATACTACTCTCAAGTCCTTCATAACTATGTCAAGGGGTAATGGTCGATCAATCTATAGGTAAGGAATTCTAGGGTTCACTAGATATTCTAAACTTAGTGGTGTGTCAACACCCTAGTTGTACTCTTAATAGAAATATTACCCTAATTATCATCTAACAACAAGGGACTTCTATATTCTAGGAGAGGCTATACTCAAGAACTATTAGGGAAGCACATGAATCAAGCAGGATGCAATTATTTAAATAGGACAGATTGAAAGGAATGTGAATCATAGTCAATAGTGGATGAGATCCTATATTCTAATCCTATTTGCAGGCTTGCTCGGTACAGTAATGTAACCGAGACAATATACTCTCGACCTGCATGGGCCACCACAAAAATATGTCACGCCCCAGTCCCAAAATATGTAGGACTAGGACACGTAAGCAAGCCAGCCGTATGGATATGGCAAATCCAATATAACGTACGCTATAATATGAATATCAAATCTACAAGTGGTATAAACATATGTCACAAGTTACAGGGTATAATCTAAATTTCATCCACAGAAAATCGAATATAAATAAATAACCAATATCTATGAAACTAGATCTCAATAAGAAGTATCTAAAGATGATAGTTGGATGGAAACAAATCCACTACCAACTAGAATATAAGAGCAAATACAATATAAGTACAGCACAACAAACACAAAATAAGTATATCAACTAACGACCACAGGGCTCGAAGAGAAGACATGCTCGAAACATATGTAACCATCCGAATCTATGCTTCTGCGAATACTCAAGAACAGCGACACCTAGAAGGGCCAGGTCCTCAGAGGGAAATAACAAGATACATAAAAGCATGCCAATAAAGTACTAAAATAAATATCCAATGGGTCGCCAAACCGTCTAAGTGAATGCAGTTTAAGAACAACTTTCTAACAAGTGGGCTATCTGGCTAAAAATGGGATTGGCATGACTCTCTCAGAGAATCAGGGGCCTCAAAGCATACCGTCTTTTGAACGACAGAGGCCGCCAATTGTATAGGGGTTATCACCGCCCGTATCTCTAGCGAAGCTTCTGGGTTACAGAAGGAAAAGTGCAAAGGAGCCCAAATGTGGTACTTGTTGTTCTCCCCACCCCATGCTCTAAGCATGTCACATCCATGACACGATTTGGTTCAAAGCCTATCTTTAGTACCCTATCCCAATCCTGCAACCAAACAAGGACAAGGATTGGACCACCGTACTACAATAGGCTATGTCCATGGTCCTCTAATAACTGCTAAGTCTTCTAGCATACAAAGTTTCTATTAGCAGTTATCCCTAACGCATGGCCCATATGTACAGGAGGCCAGATCTGTCACACGGTCCGTGATCTCTATATGAGACTCACAATCGTGTAACAACTGTGTCACGGCCAATGAACCTAATGATGCTACATGATAATGGGGTAGTCTCATAAACAAGGTCAAGACAAATACATAAATAAAAACATGTCGCGATGACACCGTTGCGCGCATTTTATATAACAGTTAAAATATATGAACTAAGGACAGAAAATAATGATGTATGCAATATATGGAATATGAATAACAGTACAATGGCAAGGTATACTTGCCTGGCGAGACGCTACAAAATTTAATGTCCATATGTCAAACACACAGGATCAGAAGCTATGTCCTCAGAACAAATATCTCTGGATGCTGAAATAGATATCACCAACATTCCCAGAATAAGCAAAATAGCTAGAAAGCACCTTCCTTTCATCCAATTTGGACACAAGGGCAAGACGATAATTTCGGATCAAAGTGGGGTCCACATGTGGCCTACTTTGCATCGAAAAGTGTGCCAAGGGTAACAGTCTCTAAATGGGACAAATTATAGGTCAAACGAACTATAAATATCGGTACGAACCCAACGGTATATCCAAATATGGATTCCGGTGAGCCAAACACAATTTTGCCCAAAAAGTCAACCGTGGGGCCCGCCAATTGGCGACTTGGTCAACTATCTCAGAATTACGTGAAACTTGGGTCATAGGACCAGCGCGATACCACGAGTCCAGTGCGCAAGTTTCATCGTATTCTGACGAGCGTGCACAAAATGTGCAGGGCTTTTGCAAAAGTTGCGACATAGGGGATTGTCCGCGGATACGGGCTGATTTCGAAGCGCACACGCGTCCAAATTATTTTCCGCAAAATCTCACACGGCCAGGTATACTGCGCGCACCTTTTTGTACACTTGGTATACGATGGGGCGGTCCCGTTTGATGGGACGCGCTCCGTATCACTAATTTTGGAATTTGCCAAAAATAGGTTTTTCAGGTTTTTTAATCTTATTAGTTTCTACAAACAGCAACTAATAAATTATTTTAAATTACAAAAATTAAACTAAGTTAGGTGGTCTTCGTATACCAAAAAGAAAAATCGAATTCGGATCTCTGTGGTGTGAGATACGAGTTCGTGAACAAAGGTCATCGTGACAGAATTTCTAGAATTAAAATATCGTAGTTTTTCATCGACATGGTGTCAATTTTTACCTAGGTTTACGCGCTGTTCGAGATAAACTAATATACAAATATGGAATGGGGATAGGTGAGGATCATACCGGAGAAGACGGGGTCGACTTTGGTCGAGCGGTGGCACAGGAAATGGAGCGTGAACATGGCTTCGCTGTTGATCAAAATGTTGTGCACGTGCGCTTACGCGGGGGCGCGGACGTCGACGGGCGGTCGTGCGGCGCTGTGCAGCTGTGGCGGTGGCTCAGGGGTTGAGTAGGGGATGGAGATGAGAAGATCTAGGGTTAGGATTTTGCTGTTGATTGTTATATATATATATAAAGAGAGATAGAAAGAGAGCAGCCGCGGGGAGGTGTTACGCGCGGGTGGGGGATGGATTTGTAGCTGCTATTTTTTTTTGTATGATAAATGGGTAGCGGGTCTAAGGGGATGCAGGTAAGGTAGGTTTCGCTAGGAAGTTAGATCCAATAGGAATTTTTGTTTTTCTTTCTCTTTTTCTTATTTCTTTTCCTTTTCCAATCTTTTTTATTTCTTTTTCTTTCTTTTTCTTTTATAATTATATATATATATATATATATATATATATATATATATATATATATATATATATATATATACACATAGAAAAATTTAGAATTTGTATTAATGCATACCATTAAGCTAGTAACTGTCCAAAGGGTCTCCTATATGGAATAAATTAGGAAAAATTTATACTTGCTCCATAAATCCCCTAAATGCACGAATACCTAAAATAAAAATTAAATAAAATCTATTTCTCCTAATTAGCCAATAATTACTATAATTAAATTATTTAATTAATTAAAAAGGTAATTCATGGTTTCTAGAATTAGGGGTTTTACAGCATGACTCTATGCGACATGACTCCATACGGCCAGGATTGTCATGCGGCCTGGCTTCTCATGCAGCCTTGATCCTTCAGCGCGCATGCGACCCCTTGCACATGTTTATTCGACTAGTTTTGGTTGAATGTTCCTTTGGACTTTATGAGTTGTATGTGTGACTTTGATGACCACAAATGTATTAGACCCATCTATGCGTCATAACCTGACCACTTGTATCCGTGCTGATACACTTACTATGTGCTATGGGTTCCTAAGTGCTAAGTGTTTCTACGTGATTATATTACATATTTATACTATGGTGTACCTATATGCTACGTGACATGTGATATGACTCAATCTTCATCATGGACATAAGGGTTAGTCAATGACCAAGCGTGGCTAGGATTTGTTGATTGTTGCATCACGCTGGGGTGAATCCAAATTGACCTATCAAGTGACAAAGTAGATTCGTATCTAGCTTGGCTGTACTATGGTATATCATATAAGGGGAATACCATATGACCACGCCATGAGATTCCAGTTAATATTAGGGTTAACTAGGCAACTAAACTTGCAGAGCATTGGGAGGGAATAGAATCTCGAGATCGTGCCTAACTAGCCACCGCCAGTCATCTAAATTAGGGTGTGCAGGCTAGTCCCCATGGATATTGTTTAAATACTCATTAGTGGATGACAATATCTGATTATTATATAATACTATGTTCTCTATGTGATCTTAGAACAATGGCATTACAAGGGACTAGTGCATACTACTATGTGCTATGCGACAATTTATGGCTCGGCTAACCCTGCTATATATAGTGTATCACTCTATACATATATAAAAACTCACTCTACTATATATATATATATATACACACTCACACATAGATATAAACACACACACACACACACACACACACACACACACACATATATATATATATATATATATATATATATATATATATATATATATATATATATATATATATAGAGAGAGAGAGAGAGAGACTTAGACATAGCAATACACATAGATACATGTACACTTATAGATATGTAGTTATATACACTTATATATAATATACACTATAGGTACATACTCATATATATATATATATATATATATATATATATATATATATATATATATATATATATATATATATCATAAAATATAACATATATATATATACACAAGTAGATATAGAAATAAAGGCAATAGACCAAACACGTGGAGGCCGCACCCGTATCACACTCATTCTACGATACGCTTGCGATACGACTCTACCACACAACCAAACGGATCCCAAAGGACAAGAGAAAGTTTAGAATACTAATTATGCATTATACGAACAATAATATTATTAACTACGTATCCGTGTCAAGATATGATATGCACAAATTCTCGTGTCAGAGGAAAACCCCCAAAATAATCCGTATCGTCAAATTAACGAGATACGGTCTACACATACTTAATTATGGATACGATACTAGTCACAAACAAGCAATCATATATCATATTGATATATTTGACCAATTGATAAGCACCACATGTGCCAATCTCAGAATTCTCCCAAAATTGACACAAAAATACACATAACTTCCACCATAGGTCATCTATGAACCTAAAACCAATTTCTATGGGTAGCTTATGCATGTGGGGTGATTTCTTATGGTTAAATCTCAGATTTAGAACCTACTACAAGAGAGAAAACTGAAATATACCTATTGAAAGAATGATTCCTAATAAAAATCTCCAAATATTGAATGTAGCTCCTCCTTGTAGATCATGGCCTTCTCCTTGTAGATCATTGCTTTCTTCTTGTAGATCCTTGTTGTAGTAGTCTCAATTGAGAAATAGGGAAGGAATTTGTGAAGAAATTGGAGGAAGAATGATGAGGAAAAGAAAGAATTTGGAAAGGGAAAAAATGTAGATCTAATTGCAATAAAAAATAAAATGAGAGACACTATCTCTCCACCCTCTAATGGTCGGACATATACCCCTTCATTAAGACATGTAAAATATCCAAAATACCCCTTGCAGTCTCTCATGAAGAAATTAATTAAGGGAAAAGTTCTAGTCTAATAGTTTCACTAATTAATCAATCCTCCTAATACATGGGCCTAATTTATGGGCTCAATCTAACTAAACTTAAATGTTTGGTTCATGCATCTAATTAATTGGTTAGGTCTACTACACAAGTCTAAAATAATCTAGCATCTAACAATAAATAAATAATACAACAAATAATTAATACACATGTACAATATTTAAATACATTAAATCCTAAAAATAAAAATATCCATGTCAATTACCAAACTACCCTTGATTGAAAATGTGAGGGTGACAATCCTACCCACCTTAGAAAAACAAATTCCTTGAAATTAAGGAAGAAACTAACTACCAAAAGCAAATAATACAATGAAAGAAAGAATTATACCTCACGGCACGGCTCGAACAGATATGGATATCGCTCGCGCATCTCGGCCTTTCGCTCCCAGGTACTCTCTCCTAGCGAGTAATGCCTCCATACGACGTGCACCAAAGGAATCGTTTGGTTCCTCATTACTTTCTTTCTTCGATCCAAAATCTCTACTGACTGCTCTGGATAGCTAAGAGTAGGGCCCACCTCTATCTCGGAGAGATCTAATACATGACTGGGATCTGCCACGTACCATCTTAGCTGTGACACGTAAAACACGTTATGCACTCCTTCTAATGCTGGTGGTAAGTCTAGTCTGTATGCAACTGCACAGACCCTCTTAAGAATACTAAAAGGTCCGATGAATCATGGACTAAGCTTTTTGCCTCCACCAAAACGAATTATGCCACGTGTCGGAGATATCCTCAAAAAAACCAGACCGCCAATATAGCACAAAATACAACATTATCACTCTAACAAAACAAAAAATCAATCACAAGCAATACAAAACAAATATCTATACCTCAAACTCCAAAGGTCTCCGGTGGCTATCGACCCAATGTCGATGTCTGTCCTGCGCCACTAGAAGTCTATCCCTGATTAGCTTTACCTTCTCGGCTGCATCCACTACCATCTCTTATCCCAATAAAGCTCTCTCACCAATATCATCCCATGATAACGGAGTGTGGCATCTCCGTCCATACAACGCTTCCAACGGTGACATCTCGATACTGGCTTGGTAGTTGTTGTTGTATGAAAACTCTACCAAGTAAAGGTGATCCTTCCAAGAACCTCCAAGATCGAAAACACAGGTGCGTATCATATCCTCGAGAGTCTAAATAGTCCTCTCCGACTGTCCGTCAGTCTGAGGGTGATATGCGGTACTGAACTTGAGCTGAGTGCCCAAGCTAGCCTGCAAACTCCTCCAGAAGTGGGACGTGAAGCAACTATCCCGATCCGAGACTATGCTCACTGGAATACCATATAATTTGACTATATGGCGTACATAAATCTCTGCAAGCTTCTCTGTAGATGTACCCACTTTGAATGGCAGAAAGTTGGCTAATTTGGTCAACCTATCCATAATGACCCTAATTGCCTCTTTATCTCCTGGAGAACGTAGAAGTCCTGAAACAAAATATATGGTCATATGCTCCCATTTCCACTTCGGAATGGGTAAAGGCTGAAGCAATCCACTTAGCCTATGTCTCTCCGCCTTTACCTACTGGCAAACCAAGCATCTGGATACGAAGCTTGCTACCTCCCGCTTCATACCATACCGCAAACATGATATCTCAGGTCTCTATACATCTTGTTGGCACCTAGATGCATAGAGTACTGAGATCGATACGTCTCCTAAAGAATCTCCTCACGCAATGCTCCACTCGGTACACACAATCTAGTACCGTACCGCAATAATCCATCATTTGTGATACTAAAGTCTTCTGCTAACCCAATCTGGACCTGTGCTCTGATGCTCCTCAGAGACTCATCCCCGTACTTTATAGCTCAGATCCTATCCATCAACTCTGACTGTACCTGAAGTCCCCATATCTGTGTTGTAACTCCAGGAACTAACACCTCAATGCCTAAACTATCAATATCGACGAATAAATGTTTGTCTCTCATCAAGTACATAGCCACAAGATACCTGCTCAAGGGATTCGTGACTACGTTGGCCTTCCCTGGATGGTACTGTAAAGAAATATCAAAGTCTTGCATCAACTCCAACCATCACCGCTGCCTCATGTTGAGCTCTTTTTTTATAAACACATACTTCAAGCTCTTGTGGTCTGTAAAGATCTTCACTCTCTCTATATATAAGTAGTATTTCCATAATTTAAGAGCAAAGATAACTACTGCCAATTCTAAGTCATGGGTAGGGTAGTTCTTCTCATGTGGGCGTAATTGCCTGGAAGCATAGGCAATCACCTTCCCGTTTTGGTGCAACACACAACCCAAACACTTTTCTGATGCATCTCTGTAAATGGAAAATTCTCCTGATCCTGATGGCAATGTCAAGCTTGGAGCTATAGTCAACCTCTTCTTTAGCTCCTCAAATACTGACTGACAATCCTTATTCTAGACAAACTCTACGTCCTTCCTGGTTAGTCTAGTCATCATCTCTGTAAGTCTGGAAAAGTCCTGAACAAACCTCCGATAGTAGCCTGCCAATCCAAGGAAGAATCTGATCTCTGCTTCTGAACTTGGGGTAGACCACGATTCAACTGCTGAAATCTTCTTCGGATCCACTGAGATTCTATCTCCTATAATAACATTCCTGAGAAATTCAACCTTATCAAGGAAGAACTCATACTTTGAAAGCTTGCCATACAGCTTCTCCTTCCTGAGGGTCTCCAGAACTATCCTCAAATGCTGCTCATGCTCCTCTGGGGTCTTCGAATATATCAGAATATTATCAATGAAGACTACAACAAACTGATCCAGGTACTAATGAAATACCTTGTTCATCAGGTTCATAAATACTG
Source organism: Iris macrosiphon (assembly GCA_036927795.1). NCBI lineage: Eukaryota > Viridiplantae > Streptophyta > Magnoliopsida > Asparagales > Iridaceae > Iris > Iris macrosiphon. Next base: position 142,678,122 of record JAYESA010000019.1, on the reverse strand, counting down.
TTGGGGCATTGGTCAACCCAAACGGTATCACCAAGAACTCGAACTGCCCATACCGAGTCCTGAAAGCTATCTTCGGGATGTCTTCCTTCTTTACTTTTACCTGGTGGTACCCTTACCTCAAGTCTATCTCTGAAAATACTTTTGCTCTGCTCAACTGGTCAAATAAATCATCAATCCGTGGCAACGGGTATTTGTTCTTGATAGTGAGGTTGTTGAGTGTCATATAGTCGATACACATACGTACCAACCCATCCTTCTTTGGTACAAAAATTACCGGAGCACCCCATGGTGATGAACTGGAACAGATAAAGCCCTTGTCTTGTAGCGTATCCACCTGCTTCTTCGACTCCGTCAGTTCGTTGTTGTCACTCTATAGACGTGTTGAGATATCAGATCTGTGCCCGACACTAAATCTATAGAGAACTTTACATCTCTGTCCGGTGGCAATCCCGACAACTCCTCTGAAAAGACATCCATGAACTCTATAATCAACGGATGTGGCGGCCCTTGCTCTTCTACTAAAGTTCAAGAAAAATTGCCTTCGCTCTGTCTTATTTCTCATCGAACGAACTCAAACTCCGGCTCTCTTGGCGTCTGAAATAAACTCCCACGATAATCGATACTAGTGTGATGCCTACTCAACCAATCCATCCCGAGTACTATATCGTAACTCGAAAGTGGCATTACGAGTAAATATTCGCTCAACTCTCGGCCTCTCAAATAAACTCTCTGGTTCTTGCAAATATCACTGACCAGGATAATGCTACCCCCGGTCGTGATCTTGCAAGTCCTCGCCAATGGTTCAGACTCAAGACGATGTCTCAGAGCAAAAGATACAAATACAAAACTATGAGAAGTACCGAAATCGAATAAAGCATGAGTTGGAAAGGAATCGAGATAAACTGAACCTAAGATGGCATCGCCAACTGGCTCCTCCTCCTCGACTGTTAAGCCAAAAGCTCGCCCCTGTCACTGAGCACCTCTCTGTTGTTGATGCTAAGCAAACTGCTACTACTGTGGTGGTAGAGGTCCTCTCTGTTGTCCCGCTGATATTCTAGCGGGTGCTCTCTGTGCCTGACCTCCGCCCTGAGCTGGACGAGTTGGGACTTTAGGATAAGCCCTCAAATGATGATCTCCCGATCCATAGAATAAGCAGTGGCCTAGTCTCATCTTGCATGCATCCCATCCGTGTACTTGCATCTTATAGAAAGTGCAAGGAACAGCTTCCCCTCTGGATCTGGTGCATTTGTTGTGCCGGTGCTCTAGCTGGCTCGTGATACTGTTGCATCTGATGTTGATAGTGCCTCTAGTGCTACTGCTAGAAATGAGGCCTCTTCGCTGGACCCGTGTTGGTACTGGATCCTTGTCATGACCCTCACCCGGTGTAGGGATGCAAGTAGGGAACAACGTCCAGCTTACGCTGCAGCATCGGTGGTAGAACGCTGTCTTGATCAACTATACTATCTAATTATCTCACAAAATGCATAATCCTCCAATAATATCTCAACTCCAAGAAGAGAGTAATCAACTTAATTCAACAAAATACTCAATCACATTTCTATGGCACGAGAAGATATCACAGAAGTCTAACATAACTATGCAGTTAAAAATATAACAACAAAAAATAGAAATAATATCCAAATCTCAAATATATGTCGAAAACAAATACGGTACCAAAATGTTAAAGAGAACTAACTATGCTAACTAGTGAACCCGGCTAAATTTCTCGACAGTCACTCCAGAACTAGAATATAACTGATAATCAAGAACAATGAGAGAATAGGCAATACTAGAAACATAATATAATCAACGCGTACAAGAATAAAGGAATAAAATATAATGTCAGAATAGAACAATTTAATCAAGGAACTGAATAATGGAATCTACAATAACTATGTGTTTTGAGATACTAACTAAATATGTGATCGGCCTGGGAGATTCAATGATTACACTAAGGAGCTAACTCAACCATATGTGAATTGCATGGTTAGTTAGTAGCCAATGATTACACTACTAGCCGATAGTTTCTTAATCACATATTTAATTGGTATTTCCCCCGCCCCGACTGATATGATGGATCGAATCATGACACGTCACTAGCCAATGTATCCAATGTTTAATCTATAATATTCAATATTATCCAATACCAACAAGGACAGTATCCGATACTATCTCCATAATCAAGATAACATCCCATGATTGACGATCCAATAACAATACCAATTTGTGTACCATCGTGTCAAGAATCATAAGTAACATTTCTAAATACTTGAATTATAGTGGCAATCAAATAATGGAAACTATCAGATAATGTACTTGCCTGTGGTCTAGAACAAATAATGAGAAATAATGTCCGAACTGGTCTCACTAACCTATATATGGAATATTGCATTAATACAAGTTTTTGGGAAAGAGAATAAATTAAACTAGTCAACTTCTAGGTCATAAAGTCATTTCTAAGTCAAAAGTCAAACTAGGTCAATTCTAAGTCAACTATAGTCAAACTATGGTCAACTACCTATTTTTAGGTTGCATGAGTCTAACTCAAAGATATTGTGCTCACACACTATAAATCTAGGCCATACAAGCTACATCTTAGGATACTAAGATACCGTATCTCGGGATACACAAACAAGGGATAAATATAACACATATGTACATATCAAACAATATTATATATATAAAATCCTAATTACAAATGCTAAATGGATACCTTGGTTTTGAACCAACTTGGTATCACAATACTAAACCTCTATCTTGATACCCAAACCCAATACCTTGGATATCCTTAATACCTTGGCATTTACCTTGGTATCTCAAGGTAATTGCCAAAATCTTCATATATATACTAACTATTCATTAATAACTATATGTATATATATATCAATCCAATATAACTTCTAGTATGTACTAAATAGAAAAAAATACTAACTACCAACTACACACTAAAAATTAATACATATATACGTACATATATACATACCTACAAATATATAATATATATAACTAAAGATACTCATAACAATAGATAACTAAAATATACTAACTATTCCAATAATATTATATGCTACAACTAAATATATTATACATATAATATACTAAAACACAATTAGAAAATTAGGAACATATATACGTATATATTAATTACCATATATATACATATATATCTATATATATATATATATATATATATATATATATATATATATCTAAAAATTGCCAAACTGTCGCTAAAACCCTGCCCGCTGTCGCTGAAGACTGCTGTTGATACTGATACACTGCTATTTTAGTGACAGTTTTTTGCACTTTCGTAAAAAATTGTCACTAAAGCTCCTGATATGCTGCTGATACGCAGTTGTTTCAGCGATAATTTTCTGCAACTGTCGCTGGCTGCTGTCGCTGTTTCCCTGCTGTCGCTGCTGCTGTGTTGCCTCTGCTGCTATTTGCGACGCTTTTCTCGCTGTTGTTGCTAATAAAAATATATGTAATATATATACAATATATACTTAAATACCATATATATAACCTAATAATATATATATATATATATGCAATATGCATATAAAACTAAATATATACTATATATACACTTATACATGATAAATTATATAAAATACCACATAGTAACATACACACATATACATAGTAATATATATATATATAACTATACATATATGTATACATATATATAATCATAGAATAATATGTATACATATATATAAGTATAATATAACCACTTATATATTTATATATATACATAATACATAACCATAATATATATATACTACAATATATATAATATATCTTACATGTAGAAAAAATAGCTACATAGTAAATATACACATATAGTATATACATACGTACATAGATCTAAGACACAATATTACATAAATATAATATATATACACCACCATATACATATATACGTAACAACCACATATATATATATATATATATATACAATAATTAGTAGATCTTACATATGTAGAATAATAACTGCATAAATATACTACACATATATATAATAGATATATAGATCTAAGATATTTAATACATAAATATATATAACAATAATATATGTATATATATACATATATATAATTACACAATACCAAGGCCAAGAACACAAGAGAAAAATATATCTACAATTAAATTGCACACACATGGAACGTATCACCCTGTATCCCACTAGATCTAGGATACGCATGCGACATGAGTCCACCACACATCCAAACATACCCCAAAGGACACGAACAAGCCATATATATTATTTATGAATAATATGAAGAGTCAAATACAAATCTACGTGTCCGTGTCAAAATATGACATGCTCAAAGTCCCGTGTCGAAGGAAAAACCCCCAAATTAACACGTATCACCAAATTATTGGGATACGACCTACACGTACCCAATTTTGGACACGACACTAGCCCCAAACACACAATTATATGCCAAATTGATCTATAGGACCAATTGACACACACAACAAATGACAATCTCAGAATTCCCCCAAAATTGACACAAAAAGTACATAACTTTCTCAATAGGCCTCTTATGAACACAAAACCAAATCCTATGGGTAGCCTATACATATGGGTTGATTTTTCATGGTTAATTCTCATATTTAGAACCTAAATTAAGGAGAAAAAACTGAATTGTACCTATTGGGAGATGGATTCCGATTGAAACCTCCAAAATTTGTGAAATTGGCCTTCAACTTGTAAAACCTTGCTCCTCTTTGTAGATCCATGCTCCCTCCTTTTAGATCTATACTTTCTTCTTGTAGATCCATGCTCGAATAGCCTCCAATGGTGATTTGGGAAATAATTGGGTGGAAATTTGGTAGGAATTTGGTTGAATGAATTTTCTAGATCTAGATTTGGAATAAAAAATAAAGAGAGAGAAAGTTTTCATCCCCTTTATATATACCTCACTTGTCCCCTCCCTCAAGCTACTATATAAAGTCTAAAATACCCCTTGGGGCCTCTCATGAAGAAATTAATTAAGGAGGGAAGCTTCTAGTCTAATGGGTTTAACATAATTAATCATCCTCCTAATAATTGGGCTTCTAATTATTGGGCTCAATTCTAACTAGAATTAAATATTGTTTCATGAGTCTAAACTAAAGTAGTTGGCAAGTCCAAAAATAAATCTAACATGCTAACAATAAATAAATAATACAACAAATAAATATTTAACATGCACAACATTTAATTAATTACCAAATGACTAAAATACCCTTTCCAAGAAAATGTGGTAGTGACAATCCTCCTGTGTCCCTCGGCCTCTTAGGGCTAAGCTCTAAGTCACCTGTGCTCGCTGCGCCTGACTGAGAATCTCCTCGATGGTGGCGGTAGGATCTTCGTTTGTGTGGGATTTGACCTTCCGGTTCAGGCCCTTCCTGAACTTCCTAGCTCTACCTCTGGGGTTCTGTCCCTCAACGAAGCGACCTAGTCGGCAATACTCCACCGCATACTTGTCCACTGACATACCTCCCTGGATGAGGTATTGGAACTGGCTCTCTAAGGATGTCAGAGCAACGTCTGGGAAGAACTTCTCCTTGAAAAGCTCTTTGAAAGCTTTCCAAGTGAGTCCTGGTATTGCGACCCTGGGGTCTGTCCTGAACTATGTCAAAGCAATATCGAATATTATACACCCCGCAGCCTCTATCTATAACATCTCTAGAATCTGCGCCAGTCACATATTTCGCTCGATGTCCTCGATCTAATCATCTGCATAAAGGATCCCCTTTGTGCCTCTAAAGTCCTTTGGACCCATCCTATTGAAGTCTATGATGGTCCCCGACCTAGGCTACTGAGGAATAAACTGAGGTGGTACCGTTTGTGGCTGGACTGTGGAAGCCCTCTCAACTGTTGCAAGTACGATATGGTGAGCATTCTCCACGCTCTTTCGCAAGACCTCTGACTGACGCTACTGTGCCTCCATCATCTGCTGGAAGAGCGTGAATATCTGCGTCTGATCAACTGCTGGTGGTGGGAGTGGAAGATCCTCTGAGACTGTCTGCCCTATCCTCGGTACTGGAGGTGGAGCACCTTTGAAAGATGCTGCAGATACGCCCACCTGGACCGGTGAAGTTGACCTCCTGAATGTAGGTATTGTACCATTATTTGAGGGTGCTTCCCTCATTGGTGATAAAGTGACTGATTGTGCCGTCGCGGCACCTGAGCGCTGGAAAAGCGTCTTGGGCGGCATCCTGAAGATAGATTGAAATAAGGAATCAATATTGAATATGATACGATATCATCAAAGAAGGACAGAATTTTATTCTAAGTAAAGCAAATATTCAATGGATAAGGATTGCAAAACTGATATTGGAATGTTTCCTAGTTGTGATTGAGTAAACTCTCAGCCTAAATCCTATTTTCTAAAACAGGCTCGTAGTAGTACTCTAGGCGAGCACAACTACGAATCATATCGTAGAGTCGCAAGTAGTATGATATCGTAGGATAGATAAGACCTGCATGGGCTACCACTAAAAATATATCCCGACCCACACACGGATATTCGAGCATGAGAACATGGTTACGCCCAGCCTACGTCGCAACATCGACGGTAGAACGTTGTCTGGGTCATTTCTAACTATCTAACATCTCGACAATATAATATGGTACATGTCAATCATCTCAACTCCAAACGAAGGAACAATATGGTATCTCACAAGTATAACTAATCTCAATCACAAAACAAACTAAGAAAGATAAAGTACGAATAGAATAGCGAAGGAAAGAATAAGATACAATCCACAATCTGAAATAATATACAAACTGTGACACTCAAAAAATAGTCTAATACATGCCAACACAAATAACTAGACCTCCTTGGGCTCTGCAACTATGTCCTCTTGGTCTATAGGAGTATCCTCTATAGGTACGCCGTCATGCGGCCCGTAGAATATGGGACACTGCTCTAAAAGCCAAATATCTGGAAAAATATATCTAGTCAGGATTGGAGCAAAGTACATACCTCTAAAAGCAGTTTCAATAACATAATCGAGCGTATAAAATAGATAATAGAAATGAAATACAAGATCACTAACATATGGATGAATGAACAATAGGTATACAGATACTATACGAGAATATAGATCAACAATATGAATATCTACAATATGATAAAATAACTGCAATCTAACTAATGTGCCTCAGAATACAAGTTCATTATGTGATCGGTTTGGGTGAACATGATCAATAAGGTAAGACAATTTCAAGTTTGGTATGTAATCGGAATGTACACGATGAACAATGGGGCTTTGATCACATAATCAACTCCTATTCTCCCATCCCCTACTAATACCAATAGACCCAATCACGACACGCTACGAACACGAATATGACTACTGAACACAAGAAGTGGGTGTACACGAATATAATTATACTAAACACGAGCAGTGTGTACACGAAATGTTAATCAATACCCAATGTATACGATAAAATATATGTACAGGAGTACCCGCTGAACACGGTAGGGGATAACATCTCCTGACGGGATCCATGTAGTACGAGTCCGTAAAATCATTGTGTCGGAATCAAGTATACAATTCTAGAATATGCATATATACATTATTATGAATTAAAAACTATCAGATAAATATACTCGCATGAAGTCCTGAGCAAGGTGTGTCTCTCGATGCCCAAGCTGGTGTCTCACAGACCTATATATGGTATGTTGCATCAATACAAGGTTCAAAAATGAAAATAAGTTAAGTTGATGCAATTCTAAGTCATAAAGCCATTTTTTAAGTCAAACTTCCTAATTCTAGGTTGAAAGAGTCTAACACTAAGATACTAGGTCGATATACTATAAAACTAAGCTATACCAGCTAATCTATGATACTATGAAACACACACAATGCCGTATCCTAAGATACCCAAACCCAATATCTTGATATCGACCCCTTACCTTGATATTACCTTGGTATCCCAAGGTAATTCAAAAACCTTATTAGAATAACTAATACTAAAACCTCAATACTAACTATAGAATATAACTAACTACTAACATATATTATAAACTAGTATACATAGATACTACTAACTAGCTATTACCCAATCCACAATCATAACATATATATATATTAGCATACATAACTCACTATCTATCATATAACAAGTATATATAACTAACTATCTATTTATACTAACTATCTAATAAACTAACCAACTAGATTAACCAAATACCCAATACCTTGCTAACCCAAAAAACCTCACTGATACCAGAAACTGAATATTGATACTGATACTGTGCACTAACTGCACTGTGCATCTGACTGCATAGTGAGGCTCCTTGCTAATTTTACTGTGCACGAGCCTTGCTGTGCTCCAATGTGTACTGCTCGAGTAGTTCAATCTGGTACTGCCAATGCTACCTCAAAGTAAACTCCACATTATTATGCACGAATGTTGCTGACTTTCCCTTGCTGAATACTGAATTTCAGATACTACTGCAGGTTCCCTGCTCTTCTATGCCCGAGGCCCCTCTTCAGTTGCCACTGTGTAGTAGGATACTACATAGTTCTCACTGCCTTGACTGCACATTTCCCCTTGCACGAGCACTGTCATGCCCCAATCTCCCGCAGGTAAATTAGCCATCCCTGTTGGGTACGAATTACTGCGCCAGCGCTCCCGTAGAATAATCTCTTGACCCATCCGGGCGTGATGTCGCACGAGCGTGAGCCGTGTCAGTGCAAGGTCGTGGTTCATTGGCTGGCGGTAAGAGGTCTAAGCCACAGGATCGCACAGATTATCCGAGTGTAGCAGAATTATAAACGCATAGGCGATTGGTAATAAGTTCACTAAGTCGACAATAGTGGAAGCATTGAATAACACAAGTTGAAGTAAAACAAACTCTTTATTGATATTGTGCAAATGTTACAGGCGGCATATAGCTAAGATTACAAGTCGCTCAAGCCATTCTCTCTCTCTCTCTCTCTCTCTCTCTCTCTCTCTCTTTCTGAAATAATAAAGGCGTGCCAAATGGCTACATTTATGGAATAATACAGGAGATATTCGGACGATGTTCCAGCATTATGTCTTGTATATGTGCTTCAGTTCCGGATGCAGCGCTTCAAGGCTTCAGAGTGAACTCTACGCCTTAGCACGCACGAAGGAGACATCCGCACCGAACGAGGATCTTCCGCACCCTGCAAACAACCTGGTGGGTTATCAGTACACGAATGTACTAGTGGGGAGGCTACTCGCCCGCTCGATAAATCCAAACACGTAATATAGGTTCCGTGCATCAACTATTTCTTGTCTTTCTAGTTGTGCCTTAGGATCAGTTTTATGGCATAGATAAATATCCTATCTCGTGTGGCAGTGCGCCGTGCGATATAGGAGGAAATACTGTGAGACTTACCAACTTACCAATTCTCCTTCCCTGTCTAAGTATAAACCAAGCTAATTCAAGCACAAGCATTTATAAACATTCAGGGGTAATATTGTATGCAACACGAGTGTCTCAGGCGAGATCTCATATCGGGTGCTACGAGCGGGTTCTAAATTATATGCACAAGTTCTTCTTTTAACTATAGAAGACAGGTATACTTGTTACTCAGATTCAGGAATGATTCACAGATTCATTGTTCATTTATCAAGATACTTGAATTCATATTCATAGATGCAATGCAATGGTTCGCACACGGATTGCCGCTAAGCGAGTATGATCATATATGCACAGGAGTCGCTGGTGTAGCCATTTATTGACATAGTCGCAATAAGACAGTGGTCTCGATGCCCCAGCAACCCGACCGAACTTATCCGAGCTAGAAACAAGCTAGCGCGACTATCGAATCTTCCACCTAGGCTGGATCGATCCCGGTGCCCCGGTGCCCCTAACCGAGGAGATCAAACTTGTGCACAAGCGTCTGCGACTGATTGAATGAGTTCTTTGTTGTTCTATCATTATTCTGAGTAAACGATAATGGTTGTAGGCGCAGGTCATGCTCCTCACTACAAGCCATCCCAGGTCATTCCTGACTTAGAGGTTCATTTATTCTAAATTTCACACAAGCATACATGAAGACCCATGGTTCATTATTCATATGCAACTTGATATGATGCATTCCCCTAGTTCGGGGATTGCCTTGGCGACCTAACGTTCCCGAATACTTTCAATGTTCATACTTTCACGGAACGACTATTAGATAGTCTTCCGATGGTTTGGATGAAACGAAGCGAGATAGCATTCACTAGATATTGGCATACCATTATATGACAAGCTCTGAATCTAGGCAATACATAAGCAGGCAAGCATGCATTTGTATAACATAAGCATTCACATTAGCTCGGGCCCAAAGGTAAGCCGAGTAGTGGAACCATAAGAGGATTCTCCGAGCGACATGAGCTAGAGTCGTACAATGTAAACAAGTGAACAGTGCACTAAAAAGAGCATGTATAAATTGATCTATCGAGGCATACCAGTGCACAACGAAGTATGTAATATTCGTATCGTTCTATCGAGGCATAGCAGGGTCTAATTTTATAAGGAAAAGGTAGCATACGAGGGTCTGAATATAAACAACGTTCCATTTCCATGTTCTAACACAATCAGTACAAGATGGGATTATTCCCTTAGCTAGGTGCGTTGGATTCTTATTAGCATGCAGGGGGTGATTCACCTAGCAACTAGCATATATTATTCCATATTTTAGGTGTGCTGGCTAAGCAAAGACAAGTTCACCGTAGCCACCCACCTTAGCGATGATTCGCCTCGGTTAAGCGATACTCCGAGCGAGCCTCTCAAAGCCTAAGCCGAATTCCTGAAGAGACAAGTCTAGATATCCTTTGCCTCAAACGGGTATTCTCACCTGAGCAAAGCGGGTCGGGACATTGCACTTTTGTCGTTTTGAATCGGCAATCCGCTTGAGCGGAATGGGGTGTTACATCATACACCACTCAGAAAAAGTCTCGTCCACGAGACTTACTGAGGGCAGGCCATACTATCGCATTATGGAATCTATCCCAAGCATAGCAATCGGTACCACTAAATCTGTTTGAACATAATCTCCTACTCGATCCTGACGCCGTGTCATGTGTATTGCCAAGTCTGGCTCATTTGCGCCTTAGCGCAGGGCATGTTTCTTAACGTGGAGTATATTTTAATCGATCTTGCTTTAATGATCTAAGACTGAGGCAAACTTATACAAGTCGTTATACTTGTTCAGGAGGATATTCACTTGCATTAGCATCGAGATCAGCATATCGTGAGTCTGGATCGTGCACATATTCGAAGAGTTTCAAGCATACGCATGTCAACCAACTCAACGATAGCGATGTCTTAGCACTCGAGTTTTATATCTCATTTAGTCTTGGATCGTGCACACGTTCAAGGTGTCCCTCAAACATATGCATTCAACCAAACTTAGAGACCGTAAAATCGGACAAGCTACTTATGAAAATCTCAAGGGTTCTCGTCTTATTGAATCACGAGGATACCTTTGACAGGGTCAATCTAATTCCATATCATTTCCATTCTAACTCAATCTCAAGTATTTGCACAACTGTTAAGTACGATCTATTCAGTTTACCGACTAGCATTCTTCCGTTCGGGTCAATATAGCGAACGTTATCATTCCCAAGCCTAACCCTAAGTTTCTGCTGTCCCAGTCTATAGCTTACTCAAGCAATATAGTAAATTCGATAGCACAGGTTCATTCACTCGGTACAGGGTCGTCTGCCTAATTGCTAAGTCAGCTCACGAAGTCATAGGTACTGGTTCAAATACGTGATACATCGTACAATTTTGTCGCACGATGCTCGCCCAAATTCCTAGGGTCAAACCATTATTCATTTGCACGGGGTATTCTATCCAAACTCATTTTACTCAGATTTCTAAACATCGAGCACAGATTTTCCAACACTCAATAACATGTTTGTTTGCACGGAGGATGAGTCCGTTCAGTAAAATCCGTAATATTCATGTTGCAGGACAAGCCTAGTGATTTGCACAGTCTATTCCTCCAAACATGTTTTGATAGGATCCCTATCCATTTTAAGTCTAAACTACCAAGCCAAGATTTGATTCTAAACCTTTAGTTTAACTCCAATTTGTCCAACCTGATTCGTGTATCCGTTCACGAAACCATTAAGCATGATTTATTTCAGGTTCTAGGCTAACTTATCCAATAAAACATTTTTCAATCATTTGCATTCCAATTTCGTCTTATCATGTCAAACCAAAATTCAAAACGGTCCATAAGTTATCATGCCTCGGTCTTCCGCAAGTTCGATCACCCTCGTCGGATGTGAGATCATCACGCCAACGCTCCCGCTTGGATAATTGTCCTCATCCGAGGTGTGACGCATGTGCGGGCATAGAGTTACGCTCGCACAGGACAAAAATGTTTGATTGTTATGGCTATCTTCGACATGATTGAGACACCTTATCATTTCTTTTTGCTTCATCCAAGTTTGCACCCGTTCATGCAATGATTATAGTTTGTCTAGCAAAATCATCGAAATTTACTGTTACCGTTCAGTAATTCCATAGTCTTACTCCTTTTTCATTCCTCAAGAAACTAGTTTCAAATATTCAAGCCCAAGTCTATTCCATTTTTGATACGTTCTATTCATTGAGTTTATTTGGAATAATTACCGAACATGTTCCCGTGAGTTCGATTATTCCCGTTGTACGTGAAATCACCACGCCGGCACTCCCGCAGGATAACCGTTCTTGTTGGGACTGGTTTCGAGAGTTATTATTTCAAACTAGATTTCAAGACCGTTCTTCCGGACTCCAAGCCAAATCCATTATCGTTCATTTTTTTCATCGAAACACAATATTTCTTTCGGGCTAACTTCTATTCGATCGATATTTTATTCAAGTTTAGTCTGGTTATTTCAATCCAAAATCGCTCGTACTATTCTCCAAGTTTCCAACAAGTTTTTCTTAACCAAGATATCAATTTTCATTTTTCGTGAATCCCAATTCGACATAAGCCTTATCGTTTATTCAAGATATCTCTGAAGTCATTCAATCAAACTATCGTACGAGTCTTATGGATCTGTTTGGACATTTCTGAATGATCAATACACCACTCAGAATTGAGTCATCCCATTAAATCCATATTCGATAGTCATCCAAACAAACTATATTCGATTTGTATTTTCCGACATAAAATACGGTTTGAGCTATTTCTTAAAATCCAAACACGATTCTCTATATTCGCCTAAGCGATAAATCTGAGAATGTTTCTATCAGTTGGCATTCTAAGTCTGACTTGTCTTATTCCGGAATGATAGCCCAATTTATTGCAACTTAGCTTACACCAAAGAGTCTTGGCGCACGATACTTTACACAACTTAGTCGAAAGGCTGAGTGCAAAGCAAACCGTTCGGGCAACATTTAATTTCGTATTAAACAATCGGGAAATATGTATAGGTATTTTGGTTTGCACACAAGTCACAATTCTAGCACGAGTCTAATCCCGGAAGGACTAGCACAGGTTGGCACAAAGGCCAAATTATATTACAATTTGTACAAGCAATCATATCATTCAAATGCATATTTTTGAAAGTATTTAGACTCATTGTTGGAATATTTCGTTTGGGACATTGAGAGAGCGTGTGCACATAACCCATGAACGAGCTTTCAAAACTGAGAAAATTGAAACAAAGTCCAAATGCGTATAAGCCAAGCTCTGATACCAATCTGTCACGCCCCGATCTCCAGCAGACAAATCGGCCGTCCCCGCTGGGTACGAATCACTGCGCCAGCGCTCCTGCGGAATGATCGCTTGACCCATCCGGGCATGATGCCGCACGACCGTGAGCCACGCCCATGCAAGGCCGTGGTTCATTGGCTGACGGTAAGAGATCTAAGCCACAGGATCGCACAGATTGTCCGAGTGCAGCTGAATTATAAACGCATAGGCGATTGGTAACAAGTTCACTGAGTCGACAATAGCGAAAGCATTGAATAACACAAGTTAAAGTAAAACAAACTCTTTATTGATATTGTGCAAATGTTACAAGCGGCGTATAGCCGAGATTATAAGTCGCCCAAGCCTCTCTCTCTCTCTCTCTCTCTCTCTCTCTCCCTAAAATAATAAAGGCGTACCAAGTGACTATATTTATAGAATGATACAGGCGATGTTCGGACGATGTTCCAATATTATGTCTTATATATGTACTTCAGTTTCGGACGCAGTGCTTCAAGGCTCCAGAGTGAACTCTACGCCTTAGCACGCACGAAGGAGGCATCCGTACCGAACGAGGTTATCCCATACCCTGCAAACAATATGGTGGATTATCAGAACATGAATGCCCTGGTGGGGAGGCTACTCGCCCGCTCGAAAAATCCAAACACATAATATAGGTTCCATGCATCAACTATTTGTTGTCTTTTTAGTTGTGCCTTAGGATTAGTTTCATGGCATAGATGAATATCCTCTCTCGTGTGGCAGTACGCCGTACGATATAGGAGGAAATACGGTAAGACTTACCAACTTACCAATTCTCCTTCCCTGTCCAAGTATAAACCAAGTTAATTCAAGCATAAGCATTTATAAACATTCAGGGGCAATATCGTATGCAACACGAGTGTCTCAGGCGAGATCTCATATCGAGTGCTACGAGCGGGTTCTAAATTAGATGCACAAGTTCTTCTTTTAACTATAGAATACAGGTATACTTGTTGTCACGACCCGTACCCGGTTTAGGGGCACGAGTGCGTGGGTACGTCTAGCCTACGCCGCAGCATCGGCGGTAGAACGCTGTCAAGGTCTTGATACTATCTAGCTAATGTCACACAACATCCAATCTCCATAAGGAGGCACGGATGACACAAATAAATGAGCACATACTCAATCACAGGATTACAGCACGATAAGATAACGATCAAAAATTTAATTAAATATAACACAAGTCAAAGTAATAATCTAACTCAACAAATAACCAAATCTCATCAAAAATGCCGGAGACAAATCCTGTACCAAATAGTCTACTTAAAGAACAAACTAAAAATAGAAATTTTCGGCTAGTCCCCCCGGAATCACAACTAGACTACCAAGTCTGCAGCTACTCACCATATGGTTCATAAAGTGTCGGACAGCGGTCCTCTAAGGCATAGTCTGGAAAAATGTTTCCAGTCAGGAAGGAGCAAAGCACAATCTCAAATAACAGTTCTATTTAATTGATAAGGACTATAAAGCAATAAACATGTCCTGCTAGCTACTGAGAAGATAGTGAAATAAATGCAATGGCAATTTAAGAGAGACAGGCAATAGGCAATATGATACAGTCAGTGCATGTATAAAAATGACAAGAACAAGAAGCAGTATCATATACGGGTGATGTAGTATATGATTTAAAATAGGGAACTATAATCTATTCTAAGTGTTTGAAATAGTAGTTTCAAAATGTGATCGGCTTGGGAACATGTACGATAGCTATAGGGCCTGGCTAATCATGGGTGAAGAGCATGATTAACACTTACAATTTTTCTATACTACAATAAGAGGTTATGATCACATTTCTTACTAACTACTTTCCCGTCCCCAACTAGTACTGTGGATCCAACCATGACACGTCACGATACACGAGCAAGGCAAGTCTATCATGTACGATATCTAATATACATGTCGTGTACAATGTCAATACGATAATCAAGGTAACATCTCATGACTGCAGATCCAGGCTATATACTAGTCCGTGTAGCACAGTGTCAAAGATTCAGTTGTAACATTTCAAGATCATTGAACTTATAGAAATTATCAAGAATTGGAAATTATCAGAGAATGTACTTGCCTTGGGTCCTTAGCTGGTAATTATGGATGTCCTGTTCCAGAGTATCCCCTGGGTAAACCAACAGTCCTATAAACATAACACAATTATAACACTTGTATCAGATGCTACGCTAACACACAGTCTAAAAACACTGGCCTCAGGGCCATGCCAGGCAGGGCACTAGTCAGCTAGTGTCACCTAGTAGGGATACATATTAAAACACATTACCTATTTTTAATCATTAATACCTACCATATATATATATACCAATTAAACATACATTGAAAATATGCTAAGTATATATATATATATATATATATATATATATAAAATACCTGTGTACACATATATCAATACGAAAATATATATATACATATATGTATATTTATACCGAAATACGTTTTATATATTTATATACCCATATATATTTATGCCAAAATACATATTTATATATGTTTGTACATATACCCAAAAATACATTTAATACGTATATACTATATGAAATTATACCAAATAAATATATGTATATTTGCACCCAAAAATTATATTCATTTATATATAGGTATATACATATTACCAAAATTATAAATTTTAATTAATACTAATATAATGAATACAAGTATATACCAAAATAGAGAATATACGATATATATATATATATATCACCAACATGCACCTATGTATACATACGTACACACACGCAAGCATCTCATATACAAATCTATTTTAAACATAAATTTAAATACGTAATATACATGTAGATATATATATACATATCATCATTAATTATACACATTAATTAATATATACTAATACATATACTATTAAACATTAATTAATTAAATAATACACATATACGTATATGAATTTATACTCATACAATATACGTATATGTCTACACATTATCTACCAATACATATATTTTATATATACTATACATTATGTGTTTAAATATTAATTAAATAATTGCTATACATATTCATGTATTTAAAACATTAATTAGATACATACTCATTTACACAATTTAATAAAAATAATAATATACATATTCATATGTATTAATTATACTTACATCCATACCTACACATTGATTAACTATATACCATTACATTCACATTAGTTAAATACCTACAATTACATACTTACATACATATTATATATATATACCCATGTGTATATACATATGTATATATATATATATATATATATATATATATATATATATATATATATATATATATATATATAGAGAGAGAGAGAGAGAGAGAGAGAGAGAGAGAGAAGGAAGAGGGAGAAGAAGAAGGACTTACTGTGAGTTTGGCCGGAGACTCGCCGGACCGCGGTGGCGAGGGGATCAGAGGAGGAGCCGGCCGCCGTGAAGCAGGCAGCGGGAAGGGATGGCAGCGGGTCGACCTGGCCGCCGGGGTCGGGGTCAGTGCTCGGCCGGGGTTGAGCACAGCAGGGGGCTCGGGATACAGGCCGCCGGGCTGAAGGAGTTGGCCGCCGGAGTCGGTGAGAATGGAGGAAGGAGCAGCCGCGGGGATGTGCAGCGGGGTCGTCTGGTTGTAGGCCAGCGGGGTGGTGGTGGTGTTAGAGTTGAAGGTGGTGGTGAATGGAGGGTGGCCGGACTGGAATCGGCCGAGCAGTGGATGGGTGGATGGATGGATGATGGTGGTCGGATGATGTGGGAGCCGGACTGCGCCGGAGGGGTGAACGCCGAGGGAGGAGTCGAGGGAGAACAGCAGCGGAAGGAGTCGAGGATCCGCCGGGGAGGAACAGCGGGCTCGGCCGCCCGCCGGATGAACAGGAATCGGGTTGGGGATGGTTTGGGGGGGATGGTTTCCCTCCTCTTTTATTATTTCAAAATTTTAAATAAAAGAAGAAGAAGAAGAAGAAGAAGAAGAAGAAGAAGAAGAGAAGAAGAAAAGAAAGAGAAGAAGAAAGGAAAAGTTTTCCAACGTAAGAGAGAGGGAGGAGGCTTGAGGAGGGTGGTGTTTCCTAGGTAGTCTAGGGATTAGGGTTTGATGTAGATAGGACATTATATAGGGAAGAGGGTTTGATGAAGGGTGAGGATTTGCCCACAGAATGAGTGATCCAGATTGGACATGAAGGAATTTCATGTGGGGATGAGGGTAAGGGCTTAGTTAAAACAATTATTAGGCTCCCTCATTGTTTTAAACAATGAGGTGTTGACACCAAAATACAATTTTGCAAATTAGCCCCCTAATTTTGGGAAATTGCACAAACACATAAAATAACAAAAATTTGGCGGGCGATTCGGTGTTTGGTGTTTTATAGGGTCAGGGGGCACTGTATGATCGGTATGGGCTCAAATGGCAGGGCACTGGAATAAAAATTGGGATTTCAGAATCAGATAAAATAGTATCCTCAATTTAAATAGAAATAATGCAAGTTGTGTTCAACAATTAATTAGGAGTACATGGGGCCAAAATCAGGTCAGGTCATCAATACCAATAATGAAGAAGACTCAGAACAGAATATTACCCTAATTTGGGCCGCACGAAAAATAGGTCAAGATTGCCTCCAATTTTCGATTGGAACGCACAACGATGCAAAAATAGGAATTTATTAAATAACGTCCGCGACGATTTTTGTGCGGCTAGAAATAATGTACAGAGAGCACAATTATGAGTTGCAAAATTAGCAGAATGGAAGGCGGGCAGGTCTAGAACAAGATTGCAAAATTTGTTGGAAGACAGAAGTCAGGATACTACTCCAAATATCGAAGCAAGGCAATGCGCAATTATTAATTAAAATACGGTAACTAATTACGATCTCCAATGAAATAAATTCTAGATAAAATAATAAAATCCAGAATTCTATAATTCGGACAGGTGGTCATCTACTGGGCTTCTAGGTCTAGTCTGCTAGCTAAAAATAAATAAACACTGCATCTAATACTATATTTAATTACACATCACACATATTTATTAAGAATCAAATATAATATCATGCAATTAATTAATTGTAACTACCATAATATTAAATATTATAAAAAGTCAAAAATACCCCTGTTTCCGGAACGTGGTAGTGACAAGTCTACCCTCCTTAAAAGAATTTCGTCCTCGAAATTCAAAATCCTCAAAGTAGTGTTTAATCATACACATTATTATTTTCCTCAAATTTTAAATTCATAATCCACGAAATCAGTTAATAATTCATGATGTCCTTTCATAATTTGCCAAAAATTCTGATATTATTTCATTCCTGAAAAATCCTCGAAATGAAAATCAAAGTCCATTTTTTATCAAAAAATTTCTCGAAATTTTTAGTTAATAATTCAGTACTCAGAATTTAATATCCACTCCTCAATTTGATTTTAATCAATGCACATATATAGAATGTAATCTCGTCCAAAGAAGTTTGAATTCAAACATTAGTCTATCAAAAATTTTATTCCTCGATTTCCTCTTTCCTCAAAAATACTCAACAATGTGATACTTAAGGACTCTTCAAATGCAACATCCAAATATAAAATTTTAAATCATAACTTGCAATCAAATAATTATAATGATAATCTCCTTAATTTCCTCAAATTCTAATGATAACCTCAATCATATCATATCCTTCCTGGAATTAATAAATCATAAATTCTGCCATGTTAAATTCTTGGCCCTTTATTTAAATCGATGTTTATCTTCAAATTTTAATCATCTTGTCTCTCCTGTCAAGTCAATCCCTTTCGTGAATCTTCGTCATGGTTAAATCCCAATAATCATGGTCTAAAATCTTTCCTATAATCATACAACATGCAACCTAAGGGAATATGTATGGTCATGGTGTCTTGTCATGGTATTGCAGTCTCCGTATCAGGGGTACTACTAACTACATTCTAACAAGAATCATGCATACTAAGGAATCAATCAAGCAATCAATCACTCAAGTAGATAGGGACAGAAGGAAGGAAAGAACAGAACCTGCTACCACATTACCTGCAGTATTGGTTGTAACCTCCGATTTCCAATTTCCAAAATAATTAGATTTTAATTTATTTTAAAATATCAAGTTTTATAAAATATTTCTCCTTGAAAATTTTTATTTGATTTTGAACGATGTCTGATTTTAGAAGGTAATTTAAAAATCTTTATAAAAATCATTTTTCCTAAATGACGATGTATTACAAAATAAATAAATAAATAATAATATATATTTCTAGTTTCAAATATTTATTGGCTTGAGTCATAAAATTATTGTTTTGACTAAATAGTTATTTAAAAGACTAGTTGATAAAATAAAATAGATTTTTTATTGGGATAGTAAATAAATGAATTACATACTTCCTAATATTTTGAAAAATGAGTTTAATTAGTAGCTAATCAAAGGCTTCTTAAAAACATTTTTTCTTAAATTTCTTTTCTATTTAATTTATCGTTTTCCGTCTCCCATTCACGCCCCATTCTTCCCACATGAAAAGCCCCTTTATATTTAATTCTGGGCCATTCATCATTGGGCCAACCCGCAACCCTTTATCCCACACCCTTCTCCCTATTTAAGTTCTCCTTCTCACAACTCCCTAGAAACCCTAATCTCCTAATTATTAGCTAGCCTCCACAATTCCCAAGCCAACAAGCCATCACCATCATCTTGTGTGCTCGTGTCCGTGTGTCCAGCATCACCGTGTCAGCCGTGATGGCCTCGGGTCCGACCCCGGGTGTCCCACCGTATCCATTTCATTTCCTGTGTCCAGATTTACAGTTTACAACCAGCTTTTCCGTGTCCGACACACCCGGACACCACCTCCACATCCACCACTGTACACAGCATCACCCGTGTCCAACACCGGACACATCCACATTGCACCACCGCCGTGTCCAGCCCCGGACACGACCCCGACACACAGCACCCAAAACCCTAACCCTAGATCTAGCCGCCGGAGCCGACGTCGTCGAGCCCGCCGCTGAGCCGAGTCCGCTGCCTCGAAGCCGCTACTCTCGAGCTGTCGCCGCCGCTGGAACGAAGCCGCCGTCGCCGCCCTGTCGCTGCCCTGGGTCGAAGCCGCCGCCGGTGGCCGCCAGATCCGTCGAACGCCGTCCTCGAGCGCCGAGCCGCCTCCTCGAGCGCCGAGCCCGCCCCTAGAACGCCGCCGCCCCTCGGTGTCGACCACCGTCGATACAGACCGCCACCGCCTCGGCGAGCCCGCGCCGACGACCGGAGGACCCCAGGTGAGCTTCCCTCTTCCCTGCTTCGGTTCAGAGAGAATTGGGAAATGGATTAGTTAAGTTATATGTATTAGATTAATCAGATCAGTTGAATTAAGTTATAAGTAATTAGTTAATTATATTAGTTAGTTTGATTAATTATTTAATAATCAGTTAATTAAGTTAATTAATCAGTAAAGTTAGTTAATCAGTAAGTTAATCAATAGTTAATATGTTAGTTTAAGTTAATTGATTAATATAATTAGTAGTTAATTATAATTAATCAAGTAGTTTATCTATATTGGTTAATTGTTATTTTTGTTAATTAAATTACATAATCAGTTTAGTATATATAATTAGTATTTTATATAATTAGTTTAATTCATGAAATTAGTATATATAATTTGGTTATTTTATATAAATTGGTTATATTAATATGTAATTAGCTAGTTTATGTAATTAGTTATTTTTTTATGTAACAAATTAAAAGGGTTTTTGATATGTAGAAATAATAATAATTTTTGGTTACAGTATTAAATTAAAAATATAGTTTCAATAATCTAAATGAGTTCAAAAATTAGTTATTGGATCGGTGACCGATTTTACCATAAATGAAAAATATTGGCTTTTACATAAATTCTAGTTTTTATAAATAAACTTTTATTTGAAACTATTGTTCAAAATAAGTTCGAAATGATTTATATACGTAAATACGTATTTCTAGTATATGTAATCAAATTAGTATTTATATATATATATTTTTAAAAAAAGGTATTTTAGCATATGTATGAGTATACATATATAATGTTCAACTAGTATAAATCAAATATGTATTTAAAAGATATATATATATATATATATATATTGTAAATACATTTAAATTGGTGCGTGTATAAATATTGTAAGTATAATAAGTGTAATGTATATTATATACGTGTCCCTACTAGATAACCCTAGTTGACTAGTGCCCTGCCTGACATGGCCCTGAGACCAGTATTTTGACTGTGTTAGTATAGCATCTGATGCGAATGTGGTTTGCTTGTGTTATGTTTATAGGACTGTTGGTTTACCCAGGGGATACTCTGGAACAGGACATTGGTTTTACCAGCTAAGGACCCAAGGCAAGTACATTCTCTGATTAGTTTCTAATTTATGATATCTCCTATGTTCACTGTATCTAGTGTAAATATACATGTTCTCGACACGTTGGTTACACGGATTGGTATACGCGGATCTCGTCATGAGATGTTATTCCTTATTCATGGTGTAGCTTGTACAAGACTTGTTTTCCTTGTTATCTTGTGCGTGTACAGACACTGATTCCCGGGGAGATTTGCTACCTTCCTAGGGAATCCCGTGCCATAGCGTACCATGATTGGATCTACTATACCAGTCGGGGGTTTGGGGAGTATTTTAGTGTAGATATGTGATCATACCCAACTATCCATGCATCATAGCTCACCCCACATCTCACGTCGGGTGCGGCCTGACCATCTCCATGCCTCATAGCTGTTACGTGTGATTAGCCTGACCTCTCCATGCATCATAGCTAACCAACGGTTAGCCTGACCTTCCATGAATCATAGCTAATCACATGTAACCAGCCTGATCAAGTTCCCAAGCCGATCACATGTTAAAGCTAGTACTCACACACTTAGTCATAGAATTCTTGCTCATGGACATATTGTTTCTTTTCCTGCACTTACTTACAGCATTTCCAGTACTTCTCTCATTGTACATTTCTCGTACTTATACATGCATCTGGTATGTTTTCATCTAGAACTGCTACATAGTTTATGTCATTTATATAGAACTGCTATTTAGAGATGTACTTTGCTCCTTCCTGACTGGAAAATATTTTTCCAGACTGTGACATTAGTAGACTGGTTTCTGACACTTGGGGATTGGAAGTTAAGGATTGCAGGTATGTTATGTTATCATTAGACTTGTGCTGTATTCTTTTATTTCTTCATTTCCTATCGTGCTGTAGTTGTGATTGAGTATTTCTAGATTTATTTTAGTGTTATCCGTGTCTCCTTATGGAGTTGGATACTAGTGTGAGATTATCTAGATAGTACTTGACCTAGACAGCGTTCTACCGCCGATGCTGCGGCGTAGGCTGGACGTATCCACGCTCTCGTGCCCTTATACCGGGTGCGGGTCGTGACACGTTTTAGTGGTGGCCCATGCAGGTCTGACTTCGCTAGTTGTGCGATGTCGTAGTAGTGCGACGTCATAGTTGTACTACTGCGTACCTGCTATAGAATATAGGACATAGGATACTAGGATGAGAGAGGATACTCAATCACAAATTCTTGAAAGATTTCCTGGGATGACCCCATGAGAATCTTATTTTCAATTTAAATCTTTCCTTGTTTCCGTCCGCTCTCGCTTGTTGTTACTGAACTTGATTCTTGTTGAGCAATTATTAAATTAAAATCTTGGTATCATTGTTGAGTTTGATTCTTGTTGACCAGTTGTTAACTTTAATTCCTGGTATCGTTGTTGGGTTGATTTCAAATTGAGATGAATTTTTACGGACTAGGATTTATGGTATCATCTGATGACATATATTGATGAGGACAGTGAGAAAGGTAAAACGTCTACTTTGGTTATGGAACCTAGAATTTATCGCAGCCATATTAGCTGTGGTGACGAGAACGTAGGGACCTGACTTGGATGTACATACTATAGTTATGAAGCTTAGATTCTTTCGCAGCCATACCGGTTGGCGTGGCGAAGATTCTAGACGACATGATTATAGAGTGCATACCCTAGTTACGAAACCTATCGTTTATCGCATCTATGCTTACTGGCGTGGCGAGGATTCTGAGTGTCATGATTTCAGACAGACGTGTATGATTATCAGGTTGTATCCTAAATTGGTTCTTAAAATATCATCTCAAGACTTATCTATTTCTGTTATTCCAGGACTTTGTTCCACCACTTCTTTCTTTACTAACAGTAAAGATACCTTCTGTCCTCAATTCAGTCTTTGAGCTCCTATTCCTTGAGGATTTCTTGTTAAGCATGGCAATTAGTGGCTTATGATTTTGTTTGTGTCTTGTATTAGTATTGACTGTGTTGCTAGTGATTTGTAAGTGTTTCTTAGTTGGGCATGTGAGCAGTAGGCTTTAACCTAGAATTAACCCATAGCATATACCTTGTAACAATGGTTCTAGGATAAGGTCATTAGAGACTAAGAGTTAAGGAGAGTATAGAGTATCAGTGATAGTTCTCAGAGTTAGTATCAGAGCCAATTACCCGTCCTGGATAATCATGATTATGTAATTGAGTGATTTATGTAAACGATTAAGTATCCGGGAATTGTGTTAAGGATTTATGGAGCATGATGTCCAATTTGATGATTGATATCGGAAATGTTAAAGGTAAAGAAATGTATATGTATAAAGGGTTTAATGAGATGTCATAAGTAGAGAAATATCAGGATTTGTAATGGAAGTTGTGAAGCGTATCACGGATTAGTTTAATAGGCTTTAAAGGATTGAAGGAAATACATATACAACCATCGAGATGAGGAACCATACACATACCCAGGAGAGTAAAGAAACATGAGTGTTATAGAGGATACAGGTGATCATGAGTCTAATGAGCTCGATGAGATAATCCATTAATGCAGTTAGTGATATAATACCAAGAGTGCTAATGATTCTATAGCGAGGATTAGTCAAGGATGACGTTAATAACAGTAAGCACTCTGTGTGTTGATAATTAGATGATATACCAATTGACATAAATTGAAATCATGAAAGAAAATACAGTTGATGATGACTTTGATCATTGGAGGTAATAGTGCAAGTGATTCGGGCAGTACAAATTAGTACACAGTTCTAGACAATAGAGGTATTGAGTGCACCTTGAGTATCAGAGACCGTGAGCACTAATATGTACATTGAGGAGTTATAAATTAAAAGGTGGAAATGAATTTTAAATTTTTAGAATTTTTAAGGAGTTGAGATTTTATGTTGTTAAAATATTGAGGATTTAAATTGATTCACTAAACATAGTTAAGGCTACAAAGATTTTAGAAGTGATTAAATTTTATTTCGATGTGAAGTATCTAATATTGAGGAGGTATATGCATTTTATTTTAAGTTGATCGGGAAGTTAAACCTTGACGATTATTTGGAGGATTAATTTTTGGTAGATATGAATATTAAAATACGATTAGTTGATATGGGTACCAGTATACATGAATAGGAAATTGTTAGTGTGCTAGAGTTAAGTGTTTGTTAGAGATAGTAGACACTACAAGTAATATGTTAACATGATCCTTCTTCCTTCCTAATGTTCCTTTTCTTTCGTCTTTCGATTGATTGATTGATTTTCCTAGTACTGTGGTTCACATGCATGATTCTCTTGTTAGAATATAACTAGTAGTACCCCCTAACAGAGACTGAAATACCATGACAAGACACATGACCTATATTTTCTTAAATTGCATGGCTGTAGGTAGAGTTTTCTTAAACCATGATCATTGGGTTTGACCATAGCAAAGATCTATGACGAGGTTATGACTGACAAAAAGAGACAAGAGGATTAAATTTGTGGATAAGCATTAATTTAAATAAAGAGTTAAGGCGTTAATAAAAGAATTGACGGATCATAAATTTTATGAAGATTGAGGATGATTGAAACTCGAGGATAAATATTGACTTGAAAGGAGAGTTAAGAAATTGACAGAGCCAAAAATTTGAGGATTTATTAATTTTAAGGAAGTCTTGATATGATTGAATTGATTATTTAAAAAAAAAAATTTGAGAAATTCGAGAAATTATCATTTTATCTATTTGATTGCAAGATAGAAATTTTATATAGTATGAATGTTGCATTGAAGATACTGGAAGCATCGCATCGTTGAGTATTGAGGAAAAAGAAAAGCAGGAAATAAAATCGTAAAATGGAATAGTGTCAAATTAAATTCTTGGGATGAGGAGTTAGATTGGAATGAGCATCAATTGAAATTGAGTTAGAGGAGTAAGGTGATTGATGGATTGTGTTTAAAATTTAAATTTTTGGGATATGATTTTTATAAATATGCATTGATTGGATTTCAATTAAAAGGATCGGATAGTAAATTTTGTATTTAGTTATTGACTCAAAAATTTGAGGAGATTATGATACGACTGGAATTCAATTAAAATATTGAGGATTGGAGTAGTAAAAATTTTTACATTGAGATAATAAATTCAGAGGATGAAAAAAATATATATATATAGTTCAAAATTCGGAAACATTATACATACGGATAAAGAAATATGGAATGAAATAAAGCTCATGGTAAAGAAGATTTTAATATAATTGATTATGGGATCGTATAATTGAAGGTCGTAAGGTTAGATCATGGTATATTGAGGTTGTGATCTAAATTAAAATCTTGACCATGACAGTAACATTTGAACTGAAGAAAATAATCGAGGTATAGTTGATGCTAAGATAAACAAACTCTAATTTGATGATAAGGATTTTTGGACATTTAATAAATTTTGATTCAGAAATTCTAAGATCTAATCTAATAAAGTTTGTGGAATTTGGAACTTTTATAGATATTAGTTAATGATGAATCACAAGATTGAGAAAAGTAAGATGAACGAGGATAAAAAGGAAGGATTATTTTCAGAAGGTAGTAAAGACTACTCTTTTTCCTAGAAATCAAGAAAGGCGATTAGATGTCTCTTGATTACATTCTGGAAGATGTATTTAAGTTTCTTAAATCAAATTGTCGATCATATCTTTCGAATTAGCTATAACTTTCATGTCTATATCATTAATTATACTGGGTCTTCCTTGATTTAGTTACTTTGAAAAGGTAACGTGCATTATTCAAATTATCTGTTTTTGTGATCGTGTCTACTTCCCAAACCTAAACTTTCTAGAGGATTCAAGGCCGAGCCATGATTCCTTCAAGTTACTCCTATCTTAAACCATATTTTCTTTTTCTTCATGTTTTCTGCTGTTTGGTAAATATTCTCCCTATAGAAATATTTTTTTCAATGATATATTCATCATTATGAACAACAAATTTTTTTTTATCCTAGTCATCCCTAAAATTTCGAGGACGAAATTTTTCTAAGGTGGATAGACTTGTAACCTCCGATTTCCAATTTCCAAAATAATTAGATTTTAATTTATTTTAAAATATCAAGTTTTATAAAATATTTCTCCTTGAAAATTTTTATTTGATTTTGAACGATGTCTGATTTTAGAAGGTAATTTAAAAATCTTTATAAAAATCATTTTTCCTAAATGACGATGTATTACAAAATAAATAAATAAATAATAATATATATTTCTAGTTTCAAATATTTATTGGCTTGAGTCATAAAATTATTGTTTTGACTAAATAGTTATTTAAAAGACTAGTTGATAAAATAAAATAGATTTTTTATTGGGATAGTAAATAAATGAATTACATACTTCCTAATATTTTGAAAAATGAGTTTAATTAGTAGCTAATCAAAGGCTTCTTAAAAATATTTTTTCTTAAATTTCTTTTCTATTTAATTTATCGTTTTCCGTCTCCCATTTACGCCCCATTCTTCCCACATGAAAAGCCCCTTTATATTTAATTCTGGGCCATTCATCATTGGGCCAACCCGCAACCCTTTATCCCACACCCTTCTCCCTATTTAAGTTCTCCTTCTCACAACTCCCTAGAAACCCTAATCTCCTAATTATTAGCTAGCCTCCACAATTCCCAAGCCAACAAGCCATCACCATCATCTTGTGTGCTCGTGTCCGTGTGTCCAGCATCACAGTGTCAGCCGTGATGGCCTCGGGTCCGACCCCGGGTGTCCCACCGTATCCATTTCATTTCCTGTGTCCAGATTTACAGTTTACAACCAGCTTTTCCGTGTCCGACACACCCGGACACCACCTCCACATCCACCACTGTACACAGCATCACCCGTGTCCAACACCGGACACATCCACATTGCACCACCGCCGTGTCCAGCCCCGGACACGACCCCGACACACAGCACCCAAAACCCTAACCCTAGATCTAGCCGCCGGAGCCGACGTCGTCGAGCCCGCCGCTGAGCCGAGTCCGCTGCCTCGAAGCCGCTACTCTCGAGCTGTCGCCGCCGCTGGAACGAAGCCGCCGTCGCCGCCCTGTCGCTGCCCTGGGTCGAAGCCGCCGCCGGTGGCCGCCAGATCCGTCGAACGCCGTCCTCGAGCGCCGAGCCGCCTCCTCGAGCGCCGAGCCCGCCCCTAGAATGCCGCCGCCCCTCGGTGTCGACCACCGTCGATACAGACCGCCACCGCCTCGGCGAGCCCGCGCCGACGACCGGAGGACCCCAGGTGAGCTTCCCTCTTCCCTGCTTCGGTTCAGAGAGAATTGGGAAATGGATTAGTTAAGTTATATGTATTAGATTAATCAGATCAGTTGAATTAAGTTATAAGTAATTAGTTAATTATATTAGTTAGTTTGATTAATTATTTAATAATCAGTTAATTAAGTTAATTAATCAGTAAAGTTAGTTAATCAGTAAGTTAATCAATAGTTAATATGTTAGTTTAAGTTAATTGATTAATATAATTAGTAGTTAATTATAATTAATCAAGTAGTTTATCTATATTGGTTAATTGTTATTTTTGTTAATTAAATTACATAATCAGTTTAGTATATATAATTAGTATTTTATATAATTAGTTTAATTCATGAAATTAGTATATATAATTTGGTTATTTTATATAAATTGGTTATATTAATATGTAATTAGCTAGTTTATGTAATTAGTTATTTTTTTATGTAACAAATTAAAAGGGTTTTTGATATGTAGAAATAATAATAATTTTTGGTTACAGTATTAAATTAAAAATATAGTTTCAATAATCTAAATGAGTTCAAAAATTAGTTATTGGATCGGTGACCGATTTTACCATAAATGAAAAATATTGGCTTTTACATAAATTCTAGTTTTTATAAATAAACTTTTATTTGAAACTATTGTTCAAAATAAGTTCGAAATGATTTATATACGTAAATACGTATTTCTAGTATATGTAATCAAATTAGTATTTATATATATATATTTTTAAAAAAAGGTATTTTAGCATATGTATGAGTATACATATATAATGTTCAACTAGTATAAATCAAATATGTATTTAAAAGATATATATATATATATATATATTGTAAATACATTTAAATTGGTGCGTGTATAAATATTGTAAGTATAATAAGTGTAATGTATATTATATACGTGTCCCTACTAGATGACCCTAGTTGACTAGTGCCCTGCCTGACATGGCCCTGAGACCAGTATTTTGACTGTGTTAGTATAGCATCTGATGCGAATGTGGTTTGCTTGTGTTATGTTTATAGGACTGTTGGTTTACCCAGGGGATACTCTGGAACAGGACATTGGTTTTACCAGCTAAGGACCCAAGGCAAGTACATTCTCTGATTAGTTTCTAATTTATGATATCTCCTATGTTCACTGTATCTAGTGTAAATATACATGTTCTCGACACGTTGGTTACACGGATTGGTATACGCGGATCTCGTCATGAGATGTTATTCCTTATTCATGGTGTAGCTTGTACAAGACTTGTTTTCCTTGTTATCTTGTGCGTGTACAGACACTGATTCCCGGGGAGATTTGCTACCTTCCTAGGGAATCCCGTGCCATAGCGTACCATGATTGGATCTACTATACCAGTCGGGGGTTTGGGGAGTATTTTAGTGTAGATATGTGATCATACCCAACTATCCATGCATCATAGCTCACCCCACATCTCACGTCGGGTGCGGCCTGACCATCTCCATGCCTCATAGCTGTTACGTGTGATTAGCCTGACCTCTCCATGCATCATAGCTAACCAACGGTTAGCCTGACCTTCCATGAATCATAGCTAATCACATGTAACCAGCCTGATCAAGTTCCCAAGCCGATCACATGTTAAAGCTAGTACTCACACACTTAGTCATAGAATTCTTGCTCATGGACATATTGTTTCTTTTCCTGCACTTACTTACAGCATTTCCAGTACTTCTCTCATTGTACATTTCTCGTACTTATACATGCATCTGGTATATTTTCATCTAGAACTGCTACATAGTTTATGTCATTTATATAGAACTGCTATTTAGAGATGTACTTTGCTCCTTCCTGACTGGAAAATATTTTTCCAGACTGTGACATTAGTAGACTGGTTTCTGACACTTGGGGATTGGAAGTTAAGGATTGCAGGTATGTTATGTTATCATTAGACTTGTGCTGTATTCTTTTATTTCTTCATTTCCTATCGTGCTGTAGTTGTGATTGAGTATTTCTAGATTTATTTTAGTGTTATCCGTGTCTCCTTATGGAGTTGGATACTAGTGTGAGATTATCTAGATAGTACTTGACCTAGACAGCGTTCTACCGCCGATGCTGCGGCGTAGGCTGGACGTATCCACGCTCTCGTGCCCTTATACCGGGTGCGGGTCGTGACATTGGTCTCCTCGACCGTCATCGCAAATGCCCTGCCCTGCTGGGGTGGGTCCCTTCGCGGGTGCTGAGCAATATACGGTTCCACAGGTAGCCTAACTGGATCTCTATAATCTGAAGCTGCACGCTGGCCGGGAAGATAAGGGGCTAGAAGACAATCCCTTACTCGATGTCCCACAGCGCCGCAGTACAAACAAAGTCCTAGCCTCGTTCTACAGTTCTCCCAAAGGTGACCTGGCTTCTTACAGAAATAACAAGTCTGCTGTGTCTCTCTCGGAGGCTGTTGCTGATTCTGCTGAACACGGACGGTGCCTGGTACTGTTGTTGATACTGATACGCCCATGGATGTTGCTGGATAGAAACTGGTGCTAGGTACTGCGGTGGATGCTGAATTGTCCATGGTTGTTGCTGAAGATGAAGTGGTACTTGGTACTGCTGT
The DNA here is from genome assembly GCA_036927795.1 of Iris macrosiphon. Classification (NCBI taxonomy): domain Eukaryota; kingdom Viridiplantae; phylum Streptophyta; class Magnoliopsida; order Asparagales; family Iridaceae; genus Iris; species Iris macrosiphon. The sequence continues at coordinate 142,647,321 of JAYESA010000019.1, read as the reverse complement.
TGGTGCTGAATACGGGGATGCTTGGCTGGTTCTGTACTACCATTCGTATCTCCAAAAGTATTGTGAATCTTCTTAGGCCTGAGATCCAGATCCTCTTCTGCGATCTGAGCATCCATCAAGATAGCCTCATATGTAGCGGTACGCCGACCAGAAGTGCGCGACCTAATCTCTCTCGTCAGTCCCTTTCTAAATTTTCGGGCTCGATCTCCTGGGTCCCGAATCATGGACGATGTAAAATGGCTCAATCTACAAAATTCTGTAGCATACTCGTCGACCGACATGTTTCCTTGAACCAAGTCATGAAACTGACTTTCCAAGGTTCCCAATGCCACGTTGGGAAAGAATTTCTCCTTGAAGAGCTCCTTGAAGGTTTCCTAAGTAAGTCCTTGTGCAGTAATTCTTGGCTCCGTGTGATACCATGTGAGTGCGATATCGAACATCTGACTGCCAGCGGCTTCTATCTGCAAGTTCTCCGGAATCTGGGTCAATCGCAGGCTCCTTTCTATATCCTCTAGCCAATCGTCAGCGTAGAGTATCCCTTCGGTGCCTTTAAACTCTCGAGGCATCATCCTCTTGAAATCCACTATAGTGCCTGATCTCTGTTGTTGCTGGCCAGGAAACTGCTGGTACTGTGCTACTCTCTCCAAAGCTTGGAGAGTCACCTGATGAGCATTCTCCATGTTTTCTCTCATCAGTTCGGTTTGTGCCTGGTGCGCTTCTGCTTGCACCCTCTGAGCCTCAGCTTGAACTCGCTGAGCATCTGCCGTCACTCTCTGGGCATCTACCATGCCCTGGATCAAGGTAAACATCTGCGTTTCGTCAATGGGCAAATCTCCGGGAATCAGAGTCGGAGGAGGAGGAAGGTTGTCCGTCACAGCTGCGGCAATCTTCTGAGCAGGTGGGGGAGGAGGATCCCCGAAAATTGCAGATACTCCTTCGGGCATCGGAGATGTAGGAGGAACTATGGCTGTCTGTCCATCAGGTGGAGAGGTGGCAGTTCCTTCTAAAGCTGATGTTCCCGCTCTCATAGACCGTGTCTGTGGCGACATCCTGAAGACAGATCCCAAAGAATCAATTAAGGCAAAAATGCGATATCATCAAGGAAGGACAGTACAGTTCTAAAGAAGCAACATTCAAGATAAATAGATGGGAATAATATTCCTAGTTGTGTTTGCACAGGTCAAAGATACATCCATGGTCTGATACCTCTATCCCTCTAAGTACCACAGTTCTACTTGAACATACTCACTGCTAGCTTCCTTACCTACTACAATCGCTAATACTAGTTATTCCTATCACTCAAGTGCATATCAAATGCAACACACTATTCTAAGTACTGCACTCTCTAATACAACCCTAGATGAACACCTAAGCCAGTTGGCAGTGAAATCTCAATCATGCTCAAGCCAACAGATCCTTACGCATGCATCTTATCTACTTATATACTAATATATCTCTCCCACTATAAAATCTTATCCTCAATAAAATTCCTCAAAATAACTCCTCGAATAAATTTTAAAGTAAAATGTATACACTTTCCTCAAGACCAATTATCTGAAGTGAAAATTTTATTAATTCCAAAAATCCTTACAGCTTGTCTAGGTTCATCAAATTGAATCTGGATTCCTCAAAATAAAATTTTAATAACATGATATCTCGACTCCTCAAAATTTAAAACTGCAATTCATTTTCAAGCTTCAAATTATAATTTAAATCCATATCTTGTAGTCCAATAGCCCTAGTGTTATCTTTCTCACTGTCCTCATCGACGTGTGTCATCAAGTAATACCATAAATCAGTCTGCAATTTCATCTTGATATGAAATCAAACCCTACAATGAGACCTAAATCCTAATTTAATACCTAATCAACAAGTGAGAATGGACGGAACAAGGGAATGATTTTAAATTGGAAATTTTAACAAGATTCTCAGGGGTCATCCCAGGAATCTCTCAAGAAATTGTGATTGAGTATTCGCTCTCGTCCTAGTATCCTATGTCCTAGATCCTATTGCAGGCACGCAGTAGTACAACGAAGACGTCGCACTACTACGACATCGCACAACTCACGAAGTCTGACCTGCATGGGCCACCACTAAAAATGTGTCACGACCCGCACCCGGTTTAGGGGCACGAGTGCGTGGGTACGTCCAGCCTACGCCGCAGCATCGGCGGTAGAACGCTGTCAAGGTCTTGATACTATCTAGCTAATGTCACACAACATCCAATCTCCATAAGGAGGCACGGATGACACAAATAAACGAGCACATACTCAATCACAGGATTACAGCACGATAAGATAACGAACAGAAGTTTAATTAAATACAACACAAGTCAAAGTAATAATCTAACTCAACAAATAACCAAATCTCATCAAAAATGCCGGAGACAAATCCGGTACCAAATAGTCTACTTAAAGAACAAACTAAAAATAGAAATTTTCGGCTAGTCCCCCCGGAATCACAACTAGACTACCAAGTCTGCAGCTACTCACCATATGGTCCATAAAGTGTCGGACAGCGGTCCTCTAAGGCATAGTCTGGAAAAATGTTTCCAGTCAGGAAGGAGCAAAGCACAATCTCAAATAACAGTTCTATTTAATTGATAAGGACTATAAAGCAATAAACATGTCCTGCTAGCTACTGAGAAGACAGTGAAATAAATGCAATGGCAATTTAAGAGAGACAGGCAATAGGCAATATGATACAGTCAGTGCATGTATGAAAATGACAAGAACAAAAAGTAGTATCATATACGGGTGATGTAGTATATGATTTAAAATAGGGAACTGTAATCTATTCTAAGTGTTTGAAATAGTAGTTTCAAAATGTGATCGGCTTGGGAACATGTACGATAGCTATAGGGCCTGGCTAATCATGGGTGAAGAGCATGATTAACACTTACAATTTTTCTATACTACAATAAGAGGTTATGATCACATTTCTTACTAACTACTTCCCCGCCCCCAACTAGTACTGTGGATCCAACCATGACACGTCACGATACACGAGCAAGGCAAGTCTATCATGTACGATATCTAATATACATGTCGTGTACAATGTCAATACGATAATCAAGGTAACATCTCATGACTGCAGATCCAGGCTATATACTAGTCCGTGTAGCACAGTGTCAAAGATTCAGTTGTAACATTTCAAGATCATTGAACTTATAGAAATTATCAAGAATTGTAAATTATCAGAGAATGTACTTGCCTTGGGTCCTTAGCTGGTAATTATGGATATCCTGTTCCAGAGTATCCCCTGGGTAAACCAACAGTCCTATAAACATAACACAATTATAACACTTGTATCAGATGCTACGCTAACACACAGTCTAAAAACACTGGCCTCAGGGCCATGCCAGGCAGGGCACTAGTCAGCTAGTGTCACCTAGTAGGGATACATATTAAAACACATTACCTATTTTTAATCATTAATACCTACCATATATATATATACCAATTAAACATACATTGAAAATATGCTAAGTATATATATATATATATATAAAATACCTGTGTACACATATATCAATACGAAAATATATATATACATATATGTATATTTATACCGAAATACGTTTTATATATTTATATACCCATATATATTTATGCCAAAATACATATTTATATATGTTTGTACATATACCCAAAAATACATTTAATACGTATATACTATATGAAATTATACCAAATAAATATATGTATATTTGCACCCAAAAATTACATTCATTTATATATAGGTATATACATATTACCAAAATTATACGTTTTAATTAATACTAATATAATGAATACAAGTATATACCAAAATAGAGAATATACGATATATATATATATATATATATATATATATATATATATATATCACCAACATGCACCTATGTATACATACGTACACACACGCAAGCATCTCATATACAAATCTATTTTAAACATAAATTTAAATACGTAATATACATGTACATATATATATACATATCATCATTAATTATAAACATTAATTAATATATACTAATACATATACTATTAAACATTAATTAATTAAATAATACACATATACGTATATGAATTTATACTCATACAATATACGTATATGTCTACACATTATCTACCAATACATATATTTTATATATACTATACATTATGTGTTTAAATATTAATTAAATAATTATTATACGTATTCATGTATTTAAAACATTAATTAGATACATACTCATTTACACAATTTAATAAAAATAATAATATACATATTCATATGTATTAATTATACTTACATCCATACCTACACATTGATTAACTATATACTATTACATTCACATTAGTTAAATACCTACAATTACATACTTACATACATATTATATATATATATACCTATGTGTATATACATATGTATATATACATATATATATATATATATATATAGAGAGAGAGAGAGAGAGAGAAGGAAGAGGGAGAAGAAGAAGGACTTACTGTGAGTTTGGCCGGAGACTCGCCGGACCGCGGTGGCGAGGGGATCAGAGGAGGAGCCGGCCGCCGTGAAGCAGGCAGCGGGAAGGGATGGCAGCGGGTCGACCTGGCCGCCGGGGTCGGGGTCAGTGCTCGGCCGGGGTTGAGCACAGCAGGGGGCTCGGGATGCAGGCCGCCGGGCTGAAGGAGTTGGCCGCCGGAGTCGGTGAGAATGGAGGGAGGAGCAGCCGCGGGGATGTGCAGCGGGGTCGTCGGGTTGTAGGCCAGCGGGGTGGTGGTGGTGTTAGAGTTGAAGGTGGTGGTGAATGGAGGGTGGCCGGACTGGAGTCGGCCGAGCAGTGGATGGGTGGATGGATGGATGATGGTGGTCGGATGATGTGGGAGCCGGACTGCGCCGGAGGGGTGAACGCCGAGGGAGGAGTCGAGGGAGAACAGCAGCGGCAGGAGTCGAGGATCCGCTGGGGAGGAACAGCGGGCTCGGCCGCCCGCCGGATGAACAGGAATCGGGTTGGGGATGGTTTGGGGGGGATAGTTTCCCTCCTCTTTTATTATTTCAAAATTTTAAATAAAAGAAGGAGAAGAAGAAGAAGAAGAAGAAGAAGAAAAGAAGAAGAAAAGAAAGAGAAGAAGAAAGGAAAAGTTTTCCAACGTAGGAGAGAGGGAGGAGGCTTAAGGAGGGTGGTGTTTCCTAGGTAGTCTAGGGATTAGGGTTTGATGTAGATAGGACATTATATAGGGAAGAGGGTTTGATGAAGGGTGAGGATTTGCCCACAGAATGAGTGGTCCAGATTGGACATGAAGGAATTTCATGTGGGGATGAGGGTGAGGGCTTAGTTAAAACAATTATTAGGCTCCCTCATTGTTTTAAACAATGAGGTGTTGACACCAAAATACAATTTTACAAATTAGCCCCCTAATTTCGGGAAATTGCACAAACACATAAAATGACGAAAATTTGGCGGGCGATTCGGTGTTTGGTGTTTTGTAGGGTCAGGGGGCGCTGTATGATCGGTATGGGCTCAAATGGCAGGGCACTGGAATAAAAATTGGGATTTTAGAATCAGATAAAATAGTATCCTCAATTTAAATAGAAATAATGCAAGTTGTGTTCAACAATTAATTAGGAGTACATGGGGCCAAAATCAGGTCAGGTCATCAATACCAATAATGAAGAAGACTCAGAACAGAATATTACCCCAATTTGGGCCGCACGAAAAATAGGTCAAGATTGGATTGCCTCCAATTTTCGATTGGAACGCACAACGATGCAAAAATAGGGATTTATTAAATAACGTCCGCGACGATTTTTGTGCGGCTCGAAATAATGTACAGAGAGCACAATTATGAGTTGCAAAATTAGCAGAATGGAAGGCGGGCAGGTCTAGAACAAGATTGCAAAATTTGTTGGAAGACAGAAGTCAGGATACTACTCCAAATATCGAAGCAAGGCAATGCGCAATTATTAATTAAAATACGGTAACTAATTACGATCTCCAATAAAATAAATTCTAGATAAAATAATAAAATCCAGAATTCTATAATTCGGACAGGTGGTCATCTACTGGGCTTCTAGGTCTAGTCTGCTAGCTAAAAATAAATGAACACTGCATCTAATACTATATTTAATTACACATCACACATATTTATTAAGAATCAAATATAATATCATGCAATTAATTAATTGTAACTACCATAATATTAAATATTATAAAAAGTCAAAAATACTCCTGTTTCCGGAACGTGGTAGTGACACTTGTTACTCAGATTCAGGAATGATTCATAGATTCATTGTTTATTTATCAGGACACTTGAATTCAGATTTATAGATACAATATAATGGCTCGCACACGGATAGCCGCTAAGCGAGTATGATCATGTATGCACAGGAGTCGCTGGCGTAGCCATTTATGGAAATAACCGCAATAAGACGGTGGTCCCGATGCCCCGGTAACCCGACCGAACTTAACCGTGCTAGGAATAAGCTAGCACGACTACCAGATCTTTCCCAAGATCAGATCGGTCCCGGTGCCCCGGTGCCCCGAACCGAGGAGATCAAACTTGTGCACAAGCGTCCGCGGCTGAATGAATGAATTCTTTGTTGTTCTATCATTATTCTGAGTAAACGATAATGGTTGTAGGTGTAGATCATGATCCTCGCTAAAAGCCATCCCAGGTCATTGCTGACTCAGAGGTTCATTTATTCTGAATTTCACACAAGCAGACATGAAGACCCATGGTTCATTATTCAGATGTAACTTGACATGATGCGTTCCCCTAGTTCGAGGATTGCCTTGGCGACCTAACGTTCCCGGATACTTTCAATGTTCATACTTTCACGGAACGACTATTAGATAGTCTTCCGATGGTTTGGATGAAACAAGACGAGATAGCATTCACTAGATATTGGCATATAATTATATGACAAGCTCTGAATCTAGGCAATACATAAGCAGGCAAGCATGCATTTGTATAACATAAGTATTCACATTAGCTCAGGCCCAAAGGTAAGCCGAGTAGTGGAACCATAAGGGGATTCTTCGAGCGACATGAGCTAGAGTCATGCAGTATAAAAAGTGAATAGTGCATTAAGAAGAGCATGTACAAATCGATCTATCGAGGCATACCAGTGCACAACGAAGTATGTAATGTTCGTATGATTCTATCGAGGCATAGCAGGGTTTAATTGCACAAGGCAAAGGTAGTATACGTGGGTCTGAATATAAATAATGTTTCATATCCATGTTCTAACACAATCAGTGCAAGATGGGATTATTCCCTTAGCTAGGTGCGTTGGATTCTTATTAGCATCCAGGGGTGATTCACCTAGCGACTAGCATGTATCATTCCATATTTTAGGTGTGCTGGCTAAGCAAAGACAAGTTCACCGTAGCCACCCACCTTAGCGATGATTCGCCTCGGTTGAGCGATACTCCGAGCGAGCCTTTGAAAGCCTGAGCCAAATTCCTAAAGAGAAAAGTCTGGATATCCTTAGCCTCAAACGAGTATTCTCGCCTGAGCAAAGTGGGTCGAGATATTGCCCTTTTGCCGTTTTGAATCGGTAGTCCGCTTGAGCGGAACGGGGTGTTACAAGCACTGCCTCGAGTTGCTAGCTGCTTGTGACTGATACTACAGATGGTGTGCTGCACTACCTTCAGTTGATGGCTGCTTATGCAATGGCTCGAGCCTAGCTGGGACTGTACTGCTGAATTGCTCGATGCCTAGCTCAGTTTAACCTTGTTGCATCCCCTTCCCTACTGTGCACACTGAAACACCCTGCTATTCTACTAAAACTGCCTCTCACACTCATACACACAAACACAACTATAATGCACACATACACACACCTCTATGACTGCTATATGTATCACTCTCTTTCTCTCTCTGTCTCTCTCTCTCTCTCTCTCTCTCTCTCTCTCTCTATATATATATATATAATCACATATAGATATAACCCTCATATATATATATATATATATATATATATATATATATATACTCACACATAGATATAAATACACACACACACACACATATATATATATATATAGACATAGCTATACACATAGATATATATACACTTATAGATATGTATCTATATACACTTATATATACTATACACTATAAGTATATACTCATATATAGATATCATAAAATAGAACATACATATATATATATACACAAGTACATATAGAAATAAAGGCAATAGACCAAACACGTAGAGTGCACCGCACCCGTATCACACTCATTCTATGATACGATTGCGATACGGCTCCACCACACAACCAAACGCATCCCGAAGGACACGAGCAAGTCTAGAATATGAATTATGCACTATACGAACAATAATAATATCAACTATGTGTTCGTGTCAAGATGTAATATGCATAAATCTTCGTGTCGAAGAAAAACCCACAAAATAACCTGTATCGCCAAATTGATGAGACACGGCCTACACGTACCCAATTGTGGATACAACACTAGTCACAAATAAGCAATCATATGTCATATTGATCTATTTGACCAATTGACAAGCACCACATGTACCAATCTCGAAATTCCTCCAAAATTGATACAAAAATACACATAACTTCCACCATAGGTCTTCTATGAACCTAAAACCAATTTCTATGGGTAGCCTATGCATGTAGGATAATTTCTTATGGTTAAATCTCAGATTTAGAACCTACTACAATAGAAAAAACTGAAATATACCTATTGGGAGATGGATTCTCAATAAAAATCCTCAAATGTTGAATGTAGCTCCTCCTTGTAGATCTTGGCCTACTCCTTATAGATCTTTACTTTCTTCTTGTAGATCCTTGTTATAGTAGCCTCAATTATGAAATAGGAAAGAAATTTGTGAAGAAATTGGTGGAGGATTGATGAGAGAATGATAAAATTTGGAAAGGGGAAAAATGTAGATCTAATTGTAATAGAAAATAAAATGAGAGACACTCTCTCTCCTTCCTCTAATGGCCGGCCATATACTCCTTCATCAAGTCATGTAAAATATCCAAAATATCCCTTGGGTCCTCTCATGAAAAAATTAATTAAGGGAAAGATTCTAGTCTAATAGTTTTACTAATTAATTCATCCTCCTAATACATGGGCCTAATTCATGGGCTCAGTCTAACTAAACTAAAATGTTGGGTTCATGCATCTAATTAACTGGTTAGGTCCACTACACAAGTCTAAAATAATCTAGCATCTAACAATAAATAAATAGTACAACAAATAATTAATATACATGCACAATAAATACATTAAATTCTAAAAATAAAAATACCCATGTCAATTACCAAACTACCCTTGATTAAAAATGTGAGGGTGACATAAATAGTCTAGGGACATGGAATATCATGGTGCGATGGTTTAACCATTGTCCTTTTTTGATTGTAGGGTTAGATTATTGTGCCACGATAGGCTATGAACCAAAAATATGAGACAGGACTATATATATATATATATATATATATATATATATATATATATATATATATTATAACCTGGTTTTATTTTTGCATTCGTACTTTCTTTGTGGTACTCGCTATTTAGTGTCTAACCCACTGATTTTGCATGGACAGGTTTTAGAGCCAGCACCCAAAGATCAAGCGTACTTTCCCCTAAATAATGGTATGTACCAGACAGATGGCCACTAAGGTAAACGAGTGGGTTTCTCCTTTCCTACTCGTTATTTCATATTTTACTCATTTTGGGCATTTAGCCACCAATACTTGTTAGCCGTGAATCTAGATATTTAGCGCCCTACATGATTGTAATTAATTAGACTGCAGCTGATCATGGTCATGTACTCTTGTTACTCGTCCAGCCTTCTTATTTTTGTACAGCTGGTTTCTTGAATATTGTGGCAGGGCGTTTGGGATGCCTTACTTCTTTTTCATATATATTCTATGTTTACTGTTCTTATTTGACTGATTGAGACAATAGATGTTCTATATGATTCTAAGTGACTTACTTTTAGTATGCACCCCCTAATCTAGTTACAACTGTGACCACCGTACGATATTCTATACCTTATACGGGGGAGCTGGCCATATCCATCTTTGTATTCTGGTACTGGAACGTGACAATAGTGCATGTCCTCCACTGCTACGGTTGGTCAGGATGCTGCTGGGCAACTCTCTCCATTGTATGTAGAGCCACCTAGTAAGCATTATGCATGCTCTCTCTCTCATCAACTCTGTCTTTGCTTGGTGCGCCCCTGCCTATACCCTCTGCGCCTCAGCCTGAATATGCTGGGCCTCCGCCGACATCCTCTGGGCATCTAATATGCCCTGGATCAAAGCAAAAATATATGCCCCGTCAGCAGGCACACCTCCAGAAAAAGAAAAATGTGACAGTGGGGGAAGGTCCCCCACAAAAGCTGGGGCATCCCTCTGGATAGGTGGGAGAAGAGGACCCTTGAAAGATGCCGAAACTCTTATATGAAGAGGTGAAGCAGGAGAAGCAACTCCAGCTGCCCGGGTAGGAGGTCGAGATGTGGCAGACCTCTCTGAAGGTGCGGGTCCTGATCTCTATAATCTGGTCTTCGGCGGCAACCTGAAAATAGATCAAAATAAGAAGAAGTCAATAAGGTACAAGATACGATATCATCAAAGCATGACATTAATATTCAAGGAAAAAAATATTCATAATGATAAGAATAGTAAAATCAATAGTTGGAAGTTTCCTAGTTGTGATTGAGTATACTCTCATCATATATTTTATATTCTATATCCCATAGCAGGCTCGTATTAGTACTCCAAGTTGCAGCCCTACCATGATATCGTACTAGTTGTAACCTAGACCTGCATGGGCCACCATAAAAATGTGTCATGATCCGTATACGAAAATTTGGCATGAGTCGTGGGTACGACCAGCCTACGCCACAGCATCGACGGTAGAACGTTGTCTAGGTCACAATATAAACTAACACATCTCACACTAATATATAACATGTGAATGACCTCAACTTTATTAGGAGGACAAGATGAATATAAATATAATGTCAAACCAATACACAATCACAATAATATCTATAGGAACATGAATAAAACGATAAATATATGAAATGATATAAAGAAGTTCCAACACAAGTTTAGAAATAACCATCTCAAACAATAACAATAAGTCTAAGAGTTTAGATAACTCAATAACAACATATGTCTCAAACATAGTATAACTCAGAATATCTCAAAGTAGAATAATCCTAAATACAATATGAATGCTAGGTTCTAAGTCACTACTAATGGATCCTTTACTGGAATGGGATCCTCCTGAGGCTCCTGGATGTAACCCTCGTCTACTCCCAGTCAATAGTATATGGGACAAAAATTCTCGAGATCCTCTGAAAAATATTATCCAGTCAGGATTGGAGCAAAGCACATAAAACAGCAGTTCCAATTAATTTAATAAAGATTATAAAGCAGTAAGGAATATACATGATAGAATAAAATAATGGAATATAAAGAAATCTAGAGAGACAATTATTATATCACAGATACATGGTAAGCAGAGAAAAGCAGATAAATATAAATACTAGCAATGTATGAACTGAAAATAGAAGGATAGAAATACTGGCTAAGTGCCATGAAATATTAGTTTGCTATGTGATCAGCTTAGGACTAGATCAGGCTGGTTATATATGATTAGCCATGATACATGTGAGGTCAAGCTAACCATCTAGTTAGCTCTTATGCGAATAAAAGTCTGGATAATCATATATAATAGGCTATGAGGCAGGTAATATGGTCAGGCTACACCCGACGTGAGATATGGGGTGAGCTATAATATTTGTAAGGTGGGGTATGATCACATAACTTGTTAATATTTTTTTGTCCTCGGCTAGTACGATGGTTCCAATCACGACTCCTTATGACAGGTATCTAGCATACTAGCCCATATATCCATTGTGTCAAAAATTAAGTATAACACTATAAACTAGAATCAGAGTAATCTTCAAAAATAATAAAAATTGTCAGAGAATGTACTCGCCTGTGGTCCTGAGCGGTGTGCGAGGATTAATGTCCGAGATAGAATCGCAAAGACCTAAATATAGAATTATAGTGTTAAGGGGTGAAAATAAATGATAATCATGAATACTAGCTAGGATGATGTTTCTAGGTCATTTCTAAGTCTATACAAGGTTAACTAGGTCTATACTAGGTTGTTACCTTGTTATACTAGGTTTTCTAGATCCTAACAAGGTCTATCAGTCAATACCAGACCCTATTAGTTATTATCTAGCTTATACTAGTTAGTACTAAAGTATTTTAGTTATTTTAGTTAGTATCTAATAATACTAGTTAATATCACTATTTAAGTGCTATTAATATATAAGTATCTCATATACTATGGTATTATGGTATCTGGATGATACTTAACTCCACATCTAACTTAGTTAGTCCAAGACTAAAACTAATATTTCAACCTAAACCCTTATAACTAGTTCTAGTACTTTAACTCATAGCTTAGACCATTACTTAACATCTGAACAAATACCTAGTATCTCTAAACCCAGGTATCACCTCACTCAAATTCCCATCTTGATGCAAATACACAATTGCAGGTGTATTCTCATATACTCGCACAGTCACTTGTATATATTTAGGTACCTACACCCCTAATTGAAACCTATTGGCCATCTGATACTTAAATGCAAATGCTCTAACACTTGCGATAACTCTATACCTACACCCGACTTCCATACACTGATACCCATAAATTGCCTTGACTGATACTGCAAGTTGTTCTATTCTCAGTTCCCCCCTTGAACTGAACCCGATATCTATAGGTTCTGCAGTCACACAAAGTTTAAGCATTAATGTAAAACTAAAATGTTTAACACCAACACATGCCTGATAACACTTAGGTTTCACTAACAATACAACACCTTAATCTCATACCACTCCTTGGACTGCATTTATTGCTCTGCTTCTCGATAATTACCTCAACATTAATATACTAACTTAACACTTGACTTACCTTCACACCAATCACCCACATCTACACTGGTATAAAGCAGTCCTTCCACAACAATGATACTCTAATGCAGACCCCAAATTGACACATTGTTTGGTACATATAAGTACCCCGATATCACACTGTTACTATATTATTAGACACATACACATCCATATTGATGCTAACCCGAATCCAGTCCCTTGTTCACACAATCACGCTTCAAAATAACACCACACACATATATCGAAACCCCCAACTTGCTACACTCGATCAGTCACAGTGCACTGATGTGCACTACTGTTGTTGATCTAGCATCTAAAGCTGGATGCTTATGCTCTAGAGGAAAACTGAATACCATATCACACAACCACAGTCATACCTCTTCCACAATACTCGCATATGCATAAACACACACTCACACACTAGATAATATATGTACACTAATATATTTATATTTATACATGTATATGTATTCAATATTAAATAAATTTTGTATTCTAAATAGGTACTCTCTCAATTAGTCATTTTAACAAACACCTAGTGCACACAAGTCAAGATACCCTCTATAATGTCATGAAATACTATCAACCTACATGCCAAATTCCCCAATTCTTAACTAATAATAAATATACATATTAAATACATCTATTTATAACTAATGTGATTAGTTATAATAAAGAATAGAGAAAAAATACTCCAACAAGTACAAAACCCTCAATTTGTGCACAACTTAATATAGAAGTCACTATAGGGGTCAATAGAATCTCGTTCTTCCTATGGATAGCCCTAATTCATGGATGGGTTCCTAATAGTCAAATGCATAATAAAAACAGAATTTAGAGAGGGGTTTGAGAGTTATACCTATTAGGAGATGGATTCAAAATAAAAACTGAATAGGATAAGATTTGGACACGAGCTCCTAGCCAAACTCCTTCTCCAATGATCCTTGCAATCCAAGATCCTAGTACTCCTTAGATGATGAATATGGAAGGGATTGGAAGTAGTTTGGTGTAATTTGGAGGAAGAATGAATTAATTTGGAGAAGAACACCAAATTAGGGCTTTTGAGCTATTAAATAAAGTGGAGGGAGGCTCCCCCCCTTTCTAAATAGGGCCGACCATGAAAACCTAGGGTTAGCTAATATAAAATATCCATAAGTGTCATGACCCACACCCAAAAATTTTGCATGAGTCATGGGTAGACCAGCCTATACCGCAGCATCGGCGGTAGAACGTTGTCTATGTCTTAAAATAACTAACACAACTCACAAGATAAAACATGTCAATGATCTCAACTCCATAAGGAGGACAACGTGAAAATAATATAATATCTACTCAATCACAATGATATCAATTGGAAGATGAATAGCACGATAATGATGTAAAAATGATATAAAAGAAGTTCCAATATAAGTCTAGAAAAATATCTCAAATAATAATAATAAGTCTAAGAGTCTAGCTATATCAATACAAATAAGTTTTCAATATAATATTACTCAAGCCTCAAAGTTTGGAACAATCCAATACATAAATAAACTAGGCTAAGTATTTTCTAAACAACTATGGGTGGTGTCTCCTCCAGATAGAGTGGCTCCTCTGGAATCTTTGGGATGTAATCGCCATCTACTCCTGGACCATAATGGATAGGACAGAAATTCTCAAGATCTTCTGAAAAATATTATTCAGTCAGGATTGGAGCGAAGCACAAACACTAACAGCAATTCTAATTATATTGACAAAAACTATAAAGCAGTATAAGAAAATATACGATGGAATAAAATACTAGAATGTAAGGAAGACTAGGGAGACAAGGGAGACATATAATCATCATATAGAAATAACTAACAGTGAACAGATATACGTGAATGCTAGAAATCAATGTATTCGAACAAGAATAGAAATACTGGCAAAGTGCCGTAAAATATCAATTTTCTATGTGATCGACTTGGGACTAGATTAGGCTTGTTATATATGATTGACTATGATACATGTGAGGTCGGGCTAACCATCTGGTTAGCTATTATGTGAGCAAAATTCAGGCTAATCATATATAAAAATATGAGGCATGTAAATGGTCAGGCTACACCCTACGTAATGTGTGTGGTAAGCTATGATGCATGTAAGGTAGGGTATGATCACATAACTTGCGAATATTTCTCCGTCCCCAGCTAGTACAATAGATTCCAATCATGCCTCCTCATGACAGGTATCTATGATACTAGCCCGTGTACTCGTTGTGTCTGAATCAAGTATACACTACAACTAGAATCATAGTAATGATCAAAATAATAAAAATTGTCAGAGAATTACTTGTCTGTGGTCCTGAGCAAGGTGTGAGGATCACGATCCAAAAGGAACTCACAATGACCTAAATATAAAATATTAGTGTTAATGAGTGATTTGAAGTGATATACATGTGCAACTAGCTAATTGTGATATTTTTAGGCCACTTCTTGGTCCAAACTAGGTCCATACTAGGCTATACCTTGTAATTCTAGGTTTGGTGATCTATACTATCTATTACTACTGTTCTAAGTCATACCAATGTCTACTAGTCTATATTCGAAAATAACTATATAATACTAGTTAATAATATAATAAACTAAGTTGGAGGCACTAATTTATCAACATATATAGACTCTAATACTTAATACTAAGTGTTATATTATCTGCACAATCCTATTTTAACTTAATTCTCTATCCACTACTAATATCCAAGCTTACCATAGCTAGATACACCAATACCCATTTTCCAAATGATATTCCAATACCTCAAAACCAATCTAACTTAACAACCCATAACCATTACTAATATCCTTGGCCACTTTAGTGTTCCAAAACTGATACCCACTTGCTAACACTACTTCCTCCTTGATCCGAGCAACACTCCACCCTCACATCATTACTAGTCCTAATGTCAGGCCCCTTGATTACCACAACTTCCCTCACTGATACAAGGTATAAGTTTTTTCTTGGTCTGAACACATACAGCTACCCCTACTATCACTCTGTAACCTTTGCAGTGAGCTAACATCTTCTACTCACTAACACACGCATAATAACAACTATGAGCACACACTCACCTACTCACTATACCTCATGCACTTATGTACTGGCAGTGCACCTATATATGTGCTCAATACTACCCAAAAACCCAGGTCATGCTGATCTCTCCCCTCACCTGATAGTTTTTTAGCAATAAACTACATATCTGAATGTGCACATCAGTGCCTAAATTCCCCAGATCTGCACACATGCAACACTCCACACAGTCTTTAACTTGTTATTTGCCTGCCTGACTCCCTTCCTAATTCCTAATACACACACTCGATAATACCACCTTTACACACTAATACCTTGAAACCCCCAACTGATACCCTTATTACCATTCACTTATACCTACAAATGATACACAATGATACCAAGATATCCCATGTGTATGAGTACCCACTGATACTTCAAAAATTTAATTACTCCACGCACAAAAATCTGGATATCAAGACAGACCCAATCAAATCTCTGATACAATGCACAGAGTATCATACAGGCCACTCTCTAATATTAGCTCCTCATAACACCTTAACGAACCCCCGACCTCCATGTACATATACAATGCATACCATGTCAGCAGACACTACAACTGATATCAGTTACTTGACTGATACCATGGTATCAGTCCTTACTCTAGCTCCAAGGTCTGAACCTACAACATAAATTGAGTACTGCCATACTCACCCAAGTTGCACACAATACTTTACTCACTGATTTCAGTTCTCCCCCATCCTTTATTCACTTGCATACAGTGTACATGGCTGCATATTACAGTAACCACAACCTTCCTTCACCATTGTGCACATGACTTGCACACATGAAACTCACAATCACAGTGAGCACACATGTTGCCTCTCCCCAAAATATAATACCTAGAACACACACCAAAACCCCCTTAAACACACTACTTATACACACATATACCGATATACATGTGGCAAAATTGGTACACTCTATTATCCATATGTTTGATATATTGCAGAAATACACAGTCACTGATACTCATAGTTCCTCCCTCACTACTACATATCTGACCATATAAACACCACCACACCACACACATAATAAATCTATACATATATACTAATATGTATATACTCTCTATACATACATTATCATATGAATAACACACTCTAAATAGATACACATCCTAATAGTCAATTTAACAAATACCTAGTGTGCACAAGTAATGATACTCTCCATAGTGTCATGATACGCTATCAACCATATGCCAAAACTCCCAATAACCAATAAACACAATTTATACATACCAACTAGGGTCTCTAATGACAAATAAATATATTCACAAACACTTGGTGCACCAAATTTGGGTTTCTCCTAATTTGGGCATAAAACTCAATGTTGAAGTCACAATAGGGGTCATATCAACCTAGTTCTTCTTCCTATGGGTAGATGTAATACATGGGTGGGTTCCTAATAGTTAAACACATGATAAAATAGAATTTAAAAGAGATATTTGAGGATTCACCTATTGGAAGATGGATTTTTATTACAAAACTAAGGATTCTCTAGCCAAACTTCTTCTCCTCCAATGCTCCTTGAGACCCTAGCTTCTAGGCTTCTTAGATAAGGGAAATGAGAGAGATTGGAGATTGATTTCTGAAATTTGGTGGTGTAATGAGGGTGTTTTGGGGAAGAACTCAAACTAGGGTTTTTTTCATGAACTATTAATGAACTAGAGGGAGCATCACTCCTCCTATATAGGGCCGACCACCTTAGTCTAGGGTTTGGCTAATGTAAAACAACCAAAATGCCCTTTAGGACTTCATGAAAGGTTTTTCAATAAGTGGGGTTTTTATCCCTAATGGAAACTTAAATAAATTTCTAATTTCATGAGGAGGATTGACTAGTTAGGTCCCAAAAGTGACTAATCTAGTGTTGAGTCTAATGGTCACACCAAGTTAAGCCCACTAAGCCATATTATTAATAACAATAATATATATACTATACACATTATGTATATTATAAATAATATATATACAACTATTACAAATGACAAAAATGCCCATATTTTAGAAATATGGTAGTGACAAGTCTACCCTGCTAAAAAAATATTGTCCTTGAAATTAAACTAAACTAGTAAAAGAACACAATCAGAATAATAAGAATAATACCTAAAGGCTCGAAGAGATACGGGTACTGCTCATACATTTTGTCCTCCCTCTCCCAGGTTGACTCACCTAGAGAGTGATGTCTCCATGCGACAGAAACCAAAGGAATAGTCTGGTTCCACAATACCTTATTCCTGCGATCCAAAATCTCTACTGGCTGCTCTGGAAGGCTGAGAGGCAGATCAACCTCGATCTTCGAGTGATCTAGTATATAATTAGGATCTGTCACGTACCATCTTAGCTACGATATGTGGAACACGTCATATACTCCCGCTAGTGCAGGCGGCAAGTCTAGTTTGTAGTCACTACATCGACCCTCGTAAGAATATCGAAATATCCGATGTACCATGGACTAAGCTTCCCACCTCCACTAAAGCGAATCGTTCCCCGTATCAAAAAAATTCGCAAGAACACCAAATCGCCAACCTAGAACAAATACAGCCTTAACACGCAATCTAAAATAATGCAATCATAAACAATTACAATAAACATATACCTCAAACTCCAAGGATCTACGGTGGTTGTAGGCCCAATGTCACTATATGTCCTGCGCCACTCGAAGTCTATCTCTGATGAGTTTTATCTTCTTCACTGCATCCACGACCATATCTGGTCCTAACATGGCTCTTTCACTGTCATCATCCTAAGATAATGGTGTGAGACACCTCCATCTATATAGAGCCTCGAATGGTGATATCTCAATACTGGCCTAGTAGCTGTTGTTGTAAGCAAATTCTACCAAGTGTACATGATCCACACAAGAACCTTCGAGATCCAGAACACAAGAGCGAAGCATATCCTCGAGAGTCTGAAAAGTCCTCTCCGACTACCCGTCTGTCTGGGGATGATATGTGGTACTGAACTTGAGTTGAGTGCCCAAGCTGGCCTACAAACTTCTCCAGAAGTGGGAAGTGAAACAATTAATCCAATTTGAGACGATGCTCACAGGAATCCCATGTAATCTGATAATCTATCATACATACATCTCTGCTATCTTTTCCGTCGACGTACCCACTTTGAATGGTAAAAAGTAGGCTGATTTGGTCAACCTGTCTACGATGACCCAAATTATATCTTTTTCTCCTAGAGAACGCGGAAGCCCCGAAACAAAATCCATAGTCACATGCTCCCACTTCCACTCTGGGATGGGTAAAGGCTGAAGTAATCCACCTAGCCTCTGTCTATCCGACTTTGCCTGTTGGCACACTAAACACCTGGATATGAAGCATGCTACCTCGCCCTTCATAACATACCACCAAACGTGCTCCCTCAGGTCTCGATAAATCTTGTTGGCACCTAGATGCATCGAGTATTGAGAGCGATATGCCTCCTGCAAAACCTTCTTATACAACTCCCCGCTCGACACACATATCCTAGTACCGTGACACAAAAATCCATCGTCAGCAATAGTAAAGTCCTCTGATAATCATGTCCGAACCTGGGCCCTAATACTCCGCAGAGCCTCATCATGATACTGTATTGCTCTAATTTTGTGCAACAGCTTGGATTATATCTTTAATCCCCACATCTGAATCTCGATACAAGAAACAAGCACCTCAATTCCTAAGCTTTCAAAATCGGCCAACAAGTGTCAATTTGTTGTCAAGTACATAGCCATCGGATACCTGCTCAAGGCATCGGTGACTACGTTGAGCTTTTCTGGGTGGTACTGTAATAAAATGTTGAAATCTTTTATCAATTCCAACTATCTCCTCTGTCTCATGTTCAACTCTTTCTGTATAAATACATACTTTAAGCTTTTGTGGTCTGTGAATATCTCCACACGCTCTCTGTACAGATAGTATTTCCACAGCTTTAGAACAAAGATGACCATTGCCAACTCTAAATTGTGGGTGGGGTAGTTTTTTTTTATGAGGACATAATTACTTAAAAGCATAGGCAATTACCTTCATGTGCTGCTGAAGAACGCAACCTAAACCCTTCCCTGAAGCTTCACTGTAGATAGTGAATCCACCTATCCCTGTTGGCAATGTCAAAACTAGAGATATCGTCAATCTCTTCTTTAGCTCATCAAATACGGCCTGACAATCCCCCTTCCAAACAAAATCCATATCATTTTCGGTCAGCCTAGTCATCGACTCTGTAATCCTGGAAAAGTCTTATACAAACCTCCTGTAGTAACCTGCTAGTCCGAGAAAACTCCTGATCTCATCTACCGAACTGAGAGTAGCCCATGTCTATACTACCATAATCTTCTTCGGTTTAACTGAGATCCCATCACCCATTACCACATGCACAAGCAATTCAACCTTGTCAAGGAAGAACTCACACTTCGAAAGCTTTTCATAAAGCGCCTCCTTCCTGAGAGTCTCTAAAACCATCCTCGGGTGCTTCTCATGCTCCTCCAGGGTTTTTGAATACACAAGAAAATCATCGATGAATACCACCACTAACTTATCAAGGTATTGGTGGAATACCTTGTTCATCAGGTTCATGAATACCGTTGGGGGTCAACACAAAAGGTATCACCATAAACTCAAACTGGCCATACCGAGTCCAAAAAGCTATCTTCGGAATGTCTTTCTTCTTCACCTTTACCTGGTGGTAGCCTGATCTCAAGTCTATCTTCAAAAATACCTTCGCTCGTCTCAACTGATCAAAGAGATCATCTATCCTCGACAGCGAGTATTTGTTCTTGATAGTGAGGTTATTCAGAGCTCTGTAGTCAATACACATATATACCGACCCATCCTTCTTCGGTATGAATAATACCGTAGCACCCCACCGTGATGAAATAGATTTAATGAAGCCCTTATCCTGTAACTCATCAACCTATTTTTGTAGTTCTGTCAGTTCAATGTTGTTGACCCTATAGACGTACTGTGATATCGGCTCTACGCCTGGCACCAAGTCTATAGAGAACTTGACATCTCTGTTTGGCGGCAATCCTAGAAAATCCTCTGGAAAGACATCCACAAACTCCGCTATCAAAGGATATGGCAACTCCTTCTCTTCTACCCTGGCTCCATAAAAGATGTCCCTGCTTTGCTCTGCTGCTCCTCTAGCGACGTCAAACTCTGGCTCTCCTAGTAGTCAAAATATCACTCTGCCTATACGATAATCAATAGTATAATGCTGCCTACACAAGCAATCTATCCCTAGAACAATATCATATCCAGGAAGTGACATTACGAGTAAGCACACACTCAACTCTCGGCCTTCCAATGAAACTCTTCGGTCCTTACAAAAATTACTGACTAGGATAATGCTTCCTCCAGTCATGATCTTGCAAGTCCTAAGGGTTTTGCCTCTAAACGATGCTTAAGAGCATAAGATATATATATATGAAACTATGGAAAGTGCCAAAATTGAAAAATGCAAATGCTGGAATAGAATCAAGAAGAACTGAACCTGATATCACGTCTCCTGCTGGCTTGGCCCCTTCGACCGTTATGGCATACGCTCATCCTTGGGTTGAACCTCTCTACTTTTGTTGGTGCTGGGCAAACCTCTGTTGTTGTGTCGGGAGTGGAGGTCCCCTCTGTTGGCCTCCTGGTGTAGTAGGTACTCTGGCAGGTCCCCTCTGAGCGGCTGCTCCACCCTGACCTAAACGAGTCTGAATAGATGGACAATCTCTCAACTGGTGCGGTGATGATCCACAAGATAAACATGTACCCAGCCTCTTCCTACAGATGTCTCTCGTGTGTTCTGCCTTCTCGTAGTACGTACACTGGACAGCGGGCTGGGTCTGTGTCTGCGGCTTCTGATGGATATATCCTCGAGCTGTTGCCTGGTACTGATGATATTGATACGGCCTCTACTGTTGCTGAAAGTGGGGACGCTTGGCCAATCCTGCGCTATAACTCGCTCCTTTAGAAATGCCATATCCTCTCTTGGGCCTGAGGTCCAGATGATCCTCAGCAATCTTGGCATCCATCAGAATACCCTCAAAGGTTACAGTACAATATCTAGAAGTATGAGACTTGATCTCTCTCATCCGCCCCTTCTTGAACTTCTAGGCTAGGTCTCCTGGGTCCCGAATTATTGACGGTGCAAAATGACTCAAGCGGTAAAACTTTACGGCGTACTCGTCGACCGACATGTTCCCTTAGACCAAGTCATGGAACTGACTCTCCAAGGCTCCCAGGGCCACTTCAGAAAAGAACTTCTCTTTGTAAAGTTCCATGAAAGACTCCCAAGTAAGTCCTCTAGCAGTAAGTCTCAACTCCGTACGATACCAAGTCAGCGCGATATCGAACATCTGGCTGTCAACGGCCTCGATCTGCAAACTCTCTGGAATCTGAGACAAGCGCAAGTTCCTCTCTATATCCTCCATCCAGTCGTCGGCGTAGAGTATCCCCTCTACAACCTTAAACTCATGAGGTATCATCCTCTTGAAGTCCATTATAGTGGCTGGCCTCAGTTGCTACTGTTATTGGCCAGGATGCTGCTATACGACTCTCTCTACTGCTTGGAGAGATACATGATAAGCATTCTCTATGCTCTCTCTTATCAGCTCAGTCTACGCTTGGTGCACCTCTTTCTGCACCCTTGGTACCTCAGCCTGAACTCATTGAGCATCTGTGGATGTCCTCTGAGCATCCACCATGCCCTGGATCAATGCAACCATTTGTGCCCCATCTGCAGGCACGACTCCTAGAAACAGAATCTGTGGTGGTGGAAGGTCCTCCGTAACAGCCGGGACAACCCTCTGGACAGGTGGGGTAGGAGGACCCCCGAAGGTAGTGGAAACTCCTACATGAACAGGTAAAGTAGGAGGAGCAACCCGAGCTGTCTGGATGGCAAGTCGAGAGGTAGCAGACCTCTCAAAAGCTGCAAGTCCCGATCTCAGTGACCTAGTCTTCGGCGGTATCCTGAAGAAAGATCGAAACAAGAAGAAATTAATTAAGGTAAAAGATATGATATCATCAAAGAAGGAAAGTAAAATTTAAAGGAAGCAAATATTCAAAATAGCAAAATAAATCTAAAAATTTCCTAGTTGTGATTGAGCATACTCTTATCTTATACCCTTTCTCATGCTCGTAATAGTACTCTAAGTCTAAGCACTACTACGACACTGTACTAGTTGCGACCTAATCTTACTCTTTAGGACCTGCATGGGCCACCACTAAAATGTCTCATGACCCATACCCAAAAATTGGAAATGATTTGTGGGTACGTCCAGCCTACGCCGCAGCATCGACGATAGAACGTCGTTTATGTCTCAAAATAACTAACACAACTTATAAGATAAAATCTGTCAATGATCTCAACTCCATGAGGAGGACAAGGTAAAAATAATATAATGTCTACTCAATTACAATAATATCTATAGGAAGATGTATGGCACGATAACGATATGAAAATGATATAAAAGAAGTTTCGACATAAGTCTAGAAAAATATCTTAAATAATAACAATAAGTCTAAAAGTCTAGTTATCTTAACACAAATAAGGTCTCAACATAATACAACTCAAGCCTCAAAGTTTAGAATAATCCAATACATAAATAAACTAGGCGAAGTATTGTCTAAACAACTATGGGTGGTGTCTCCTCCAGATGGAGTGTCCCCTCTGGAATCTCCGAGATGTAATCGTTATCTACTCCTGGACCATAATGGGTAGGACAGAAATCCTCAAGATCCTCTTTAAAATATATCCATTCAAGAATGGAGCAAAGCACAAACACTAACAACAATTTCAATTATATTGACAAAAACTTCAAAGCAGTATAAGAAAATACATGATGGAATAAAATATTAAAATGTAAGGAAGACTAGGGAGACATATAATCATCAAATAGAAATAACTGGCAGTGAACAGATATATGTGAATGCTAGAAATTAATGTACAGGAGCAAGAATAGAAATACTGGCTAAGTGCCGTGAAATATCAGTTTGCTAAGTGATCGGCTTGGGACTAGATTAGGCTTGATATATATGATTGTCTATGATACATGTAAGGTCAGGCTAACCATCTGGTTAGCTATAATGCGAGAAAAAGTCAGGATAATCATATATAACAGGTTATGAGGCATATAAATGGTCAGGCTACACCTTACGTGATGTGTGCGGTGAGCTATGATGCATGTAAGGTGGGGTATGATCACATAACTTGCTAATATTTTCCCGTCCCTAGCTAGTACTATGGATTCCAATTATGACTCCTCATGACAGGTATCTATGATACTAGTCCGTGTATCTGTTGTGTTTAAATCAAATATATACTACAACTAAAATTATAATACTAATCAAAATAATAAAAACAGTCAGAGAATATACTCGCCTATGGTCCTGAGCAAGGTATAAGGATCATGATCCAAAAAGAACTCATAATGACCTAAATATAAAATATTAGTGTTAATGAGTGATTTGAAGTGATATACATGTGAAACTAGCTAATTGTGATGTTTTTAGGCCATTTCTAGGTCCAAACTAGGTCTACACTAGGCTAATACCTTGTAATTCTAGGTTTGGTGATCTATACTAGATATAACTCTGGTGTTCTAAGTCATACCAATGTCTACTAGTCTATATTAGATAATAACTATATAATACTAGTTAATAATAAAATATACTAAGTTAGAGGCACTAATTTATCTACATATATAGACTCTAATACTTAGTACTAAGTGGTATATTATCTTCACAATCCTATCTTAACTTAATTCTCTATCCACTACTAATATCCTAGCTTACCTTAGCTATATACACCAATACCCATTTTCCAAATGATATTCCAGTTACCTCAAAACCAATCTAACTTAACAACCCATAACCATTACTAATATCCTTAGTTGCTTTAGTGTTCCAAAACTGATACCCCACTTGCTAATACTACTTCCTCCTTGATCCTAGCAATACTCCACCCTCATATCATTACTAGTCATAATGTCA
Source organism: Iris macrosiphon (assembly GCA_036927795.1). Classification (NCBI taxonomy): domain Eukaryota; kingdom Viridiplantae; phylum Streptophyta; class Magnoliopsida; order Asparagales; family Iridaceae; genus Iris; species Iris macrosiphon. The sequence goes on along the minus strand of JAYESA010000019.1, from coordinate 142,622,350 downwards.
GGCCCTATGATTACCCCAACTTCTCCCACTGATACTAGGTATCAGTTTTTCCTTGGTCTGAACACATACAGCTGCCCCTACTATCACTATGTAACCTTTGCAATGAGCTAACATCTTTTACTCACTCACACACGCGTAACAACAACTATAAGCACACACTCACCTACGCACTGTCCCTTATGCACTTATGCACTGGCAGTGCACCTATATCTGTGCTCACTGCTACCCCATAACCTAGGTCATGTTGATCTCTCCCCTCACTTGACAGCTTTCTAGCAATGAACTACATATCTGAATGTGCACATTAGTGCCTAACATCCCCAAGTCTGCACACATGCAACACTCCACACCAGTCCTTAACTTGTTGTTTGCCTGCCTAACTCCCTTCCTAATTCCAGATACACACACTCGATAAAACCACCTTTACACACGAATACCTTAAAATTCTAACTGATACCCTCATTACCATTCACTTATACCTACAACTGATACACAATAATACCAAGAAATTCTATGTGTCATGACCCGCACCCGAAATAAGGGCACGAGTAGTGAACAACGCCCAGCCTATACCGCATCATCGATGGTAGAACGTTGTCTGGGCCAACTATACTATCTAAATATCTCACACAATATGTATAAGGTACCAATCAATGTCATCTAAACTCCAAACGGAAAAACAACGTAGTATATGATAATGGTAAACTATACTCAATCATAATGCAAACTAAGGAAGATAAAGCATGAAATGGAATAACGAAGAAAAAGAGTCACAATACATCCACAAGTCTAAAATAAATATATACATGCCAATAACCTCAATAAGTCTAATACAAGTCTAAATAATAAGTCTATGCCTCATCAGCCTCTGATATTAGGTCCTCATGCTCTAAAGGAGTATCCTCTAATGGTACGCCGTCCTGTGGCCCGTAGTAGGTGGGACACTGGTCCACAAGCTAATCATCTAAAAAAATATATCAAATCAGGATTGGAGTGAAGTACATATCTCTGAAATTAGTTTCAAATACATAATCGAGCATATATAACAGATAATAAAAAAGAATACAAGATAACTAAACATTAGAATGTAATAAACTAGAGTGAACATGTAATATACTGGAATAAAGAACAGGCAATATGAATATCTGCAAATAGTAGAAATAAATAGAAGTAGCTAACGTGCCTTAAATTATAAGTTCATTATGTGATCGGTTTAGGTTGAAAATGAATACAATATGGTAACTCAATTACACGTGTGATATGTAATCGACATGTACACGAATACACTTGAGCTTGATCACATAACCAACTCTTACTCCCTCTTCCCCAAGCAATAACAATGGATCCAATCATGAAACATTACAAAAATGAATATAGGCACACTGAACACAAGCAGTGTGTGAACACGAAGTACACTAAATCAATACAAGATACACACGATGAAATATATGTGAAGGATAACCCGTTGAACACGGTAAGGGATAATATCTCCTTACAGAATCCATATAGTACTAGTCCGTGTAACCGGTACATTCCATTTTGTTTCCCATCCCAGTCGCCTATTATCTGACTACCGTCACTATGTCAAAATCTAGTATACAGTTCTAGAACATATGATATATACACTATCATGAAATAAAAATAAACAAAGAGATGTACTCACCTCTGGTCATGAGCAAAGGTGTCTCTCGATGCCCAAGCTAGTGTCACACAATCCTATATATGAATGGCATGTCAAGTTTGGGTGCAATAAAGAGAAATAAATTAAATGCAGTACTACATGCTACTCTAAGTCAACACTAAATACACACCAATTAAACTAAGTCAAACTAAGTCCATACTAAGGTTAATAGGTCTAACTATGGTTGAACCAAGATTTTCCTATCTGTGGGGTTAATACCTTAACCGATATATCAATACTAATCCAACTTACACTATAACTGATGCTACATACTGACATAGCTCTAACACTAACTACCCTATCTAACTGATACTATCATATTAACATATACTATATATATATATATATATATATATATATATATATATATTAGTAGCTAACTGCTATGACTAACACTGAACTAACAGATACTAACTCTAACTGATACACTATATTACCCTTGACTGACTATTGCTCTCTAATAACAGAGATACCCTACTACAGAACATAATGTTTAGAATACCATAGCTACCTGATGCATCTATATGTATCTAATTGATTTCTAACATAAGAACTCCTCCCATACTAACACCTCTCCCTCTATAAACCAACTATTATCTAAATCCTATACTGATGATCATAACTTGTCAACTAACTAATTAATACCTACTAATTAATCACTAATTTACTAACTAGCTCTCCAACTGTAGCAACAACTAACTGATACAACCTACTTCCACTAAGGATATTCAGTTCCAGACAACTTCTCATTTGATATTGGATATCTCTAGGTATCCTATTACCTATACTCTCATGTACCCATACTTGATAACAAGCTCAAGGCAATATACTCATCTCCAGGTATCCATGATACTAACCTCCACTGATACTCTACTCTAACACCTCACTTTACATTACTACTCACCCAAATACACAGGCGCCCATTAATTCTGAACTACCCATGTGTTGTAAACACCCACTGCTTCTCAAACCTCACACTTACATAACCTAGTACAAGCTTACACCCATCAACTCTTCCTCCAAGGCCTGCAGAATCAACATCTTTTAGTTTCCCCAGCATTAACTATACTACAGTACTGTGCTGCCTCCAAAATGACTCACTGCACGATACACTAAATCCCCAACTGATACAATACTACAACTCCAAATCACTCCATACACTTAACTCCTAACCTACCCACACGAACTCACACTAATCAAACCCCTTACTGAAACTAATGTATCAGAGTTCAGACCCTCCCCCTATTGCACTTAACCACTGCCTTTGCTGCTGTTCTTCAAGTTGCCACTGCAACTACTGTTGTTGTTTTTCCTTTGGTCGAGAACAGACCATTAACTGCCCCCTCTTCCACATGGTTATACCTTTGTTATTCCAATAGTACACTTGCAGCAATTGTTGTTGTAGTTGATCTATTTTACCTGCCCGAGCATCCACCCACACAACAACCAAGTCATACATAAAAAACTGAACACATTGCTTCCCACAACCAATATCCTAACATACACTAATGAATATATTTGTATCCACCTTGATACAAATACCCAAAAATTACCATAAATACATATATAATAGATATATAGCTATAGGTTTATGAATGAATATCTATATTAATATACACTACTAGTCATTTCATCAAACACTTATGGTGCATACACGGATACACTAGGATACGCTCATAATACATACCTCAAACTTCTCCAAACCTAAACCAAAGCTTACCAACATGTTCCAATTCATGATTAGAGTCTAATCTAAGTTCTAGCAAGCCATTCTAAGTATCATGGCCCAATTTAACATGTGTGTGGCACCCGTGTCGAAGAAAAACTCCCAAATTAACCCGTATCACTAAATTGCCATGATACGGCCTATACGTATCCAATTATGGATATGACACTAGTCCCACAACCCCGATCTAAGTCTAATTAGACTAAATTAGGCTCATGACACACACTTGATGTGCTGACCTCTTAATTCTCCTAAAATACATACAAAAATCTATGTAGGAAATAGACTAGAACTTGTTCTTATAGGTAGTCCTATACTATTGGGTGATTTCTAATGGTCAAAGACATGATTTAGAAGTTCTGATGAAGAGGAATTCAAAATTTACCAATTGGTAGATAGTTTTCCAATAAAAATACAATTGGACACGATCCGGACATGATCTCTAGCTCCAAAGTTCCTCCTCCTTGCTCTTTGCTTCCCTAAGTCACTTGCAAAGGTCCAAGTTTGTAACCTCCGATTTCCAATTTCCAAAATAATTAGATTTTAATTTATTTTAAAATATCAAGTTTTATAAAATATTTCTACTTGAAAATTTTTATTTTGATTTTGAACGATGTCTGATTTTAGAAGGTAATTTAAAAATCTTTATAAAAAAAATCATTTTTTCTAAATGACGATGTATTACAAAATAAATAAATAAATAATAATATATATTTCTAGTTTCAAATATTTATTGGCTTGAGTCATAAAATTATTGTTTTGACTAAATAGTTATTTAAAAGACTAGTTGATAAAATAAAATAGATTTTTATTGGGATAGTAAATAAATAAATTACATATTTCCTAATATTTTGAAAAATGAGTTTAATTAGTAGCTAATCAAAAGCTTCTTAAAAACATTTTCTTAAATTTCTTTTCTATTTAATTTATCGTTTTTCGTCTCCCATTCACGCCCCATTCTTCCCACATGAAAAGCCCTTTATATTTAATTCTGGGCCATTCATCATTGGGCCAACCCGCAACCCTTTATCCCACACCATCTCTCCCTATTTAGGTTCTCATTCTCACATTTCCCTAGAAACCCTAATCTTCAATTCATTGGCTAGCCTCCACAATTCCCAAGCCAACAAGCCATCACCATCATCTTGTGTGCTCGTGTCCGTGTGTCCAGCATCACCGTGTCAGCCGTGATGGCCTCGGGTCCGACCCCGGGTGTCCCACCGTATCCATTTCATTTCCTGTGTCCAGATTTACAGTTTACAACCAGCTTTTCCGTGTCCGACACACCCGGACACCACCTCCACATCCACCACTGTACACAGCATCTCCGTGTCCGGCAAACCCGGACACGTCCACAGTAAAGCACCCATCGTGTCCTGCCCCGGACACGATCCACAGACCCAACCCCGACACAAAACCCTAACCTACTCCGGCGATCGCCGTGGCCGCCCAGCCCGCCGAGACCTCCGCCGCTGGAACGAAACCACCGCAGCCGCCTCGAAACCCCGCCTCCTCGAACCCAGCGCAGCCGTCCTCGAGCGCCGAGCCGCCTCTCGAGCTCCACGCCGTCGCTGCAGACCGCCGACCGCCTCGACGCCGCCGCCGCTGCCCTCGAACAGCCGCCCAGATCTGTCGTGTTCCACCACCGCTGGAGCCGCCTCGGACACCACCTCCACCTCCGCCGAGAAGAACCACCGTGGCCGCTGAAGCCGGTAGCCGCCGTCGAGCAGCCGCCGCTGCTTCCGAGACCCGCCTCGAGTCGAGCCGCCGCAGAGGATCCCTTCGCCGCCGAGTTCCTGCTGCGCCTCGGGCCGCCTCACCTGCGCCGACGCCCTGCTCGACGGAGCCTCACCGCGACCTCGCCGGAAAACCTCGGGTGAGGTTTCCCTCTCTGCTTTCCTTTTTTTTTCCTTTTTGTTCTGTAGTTAGTAAGTAAAGTAGTAATATAATTAGTTTTAATTAATTTAACGTTAGTAATTAAATTAATGGTTTAAGTATATAATTAATTAGTTTAGTTAATATATGATTTATTAGTTAATTATATTAGTTAGTTTGATTAATTATTTAATAATCAGTTGATTAAGTTAATTAATCAGTAAAGTTAGTTAATCAGTAAGTAAATCAATAGTTGATATGTTAGTTTAAGTTAATTGATTAATATAATTAGTAGTTAATTATAATTAATCAAGTAGTTTATCTATATTGGTTAATTGTTATTTTTGTTAATTAAATTATATAATCAGTTTAGTATATATAATTAGTATTTTATATAATTAGTTTAATTCATGAAATTAGTATATATAATTTGGTTATTTTATATAATTTGGTTATATTAATATGTAATTAGCTAGTTTATGTAATTAGTTATTTTTATGTAACAAATTAAAAGGGTTTTAAATTATGTAAATAAAATAATTTTGGGGTTTCTATAATTAATTAAAAATTATAGTTTCAATAATAAAAAAATAAGATAAATTGGTTATTGGGACTGGTAACTGAAATAACTAGAGATATATAAATATGATGGCTTTTACATAAAGTCTAGTTTTTATAAATAAACTTTTATTTGAAATTATTGTTCAAAATAAGTTCGAAAAGATTTATATACGTAAATACGTATTTCTAGTATATGTAATCAATTTAGTATTTATATATATATATTTTAAAAGGTATTTTAGCATATGTACGAGTATACATATATAATGTTCAACTAGTATAAATCAAATATGTATTTAAAGATATATATATATATTGTAAATACATTTAAATTGGTGCATGTATAAATATAGTAAGTATTAATAAGTGTAATGTGTATTATATACGTATCCCTACTAGATGACCTAGTTGACTAGAGCCATGCCTGGCAGAGCCCCTGAGTTCATATATTTGTGTGTGTTTAGTATAGCTTCTGATACAAATATTGTATTGTTTATTATATATTTTTAGGACTGTTGGTTCCTCCAGACGATACTCTGGGACAGGACATTGGTTTTACCAGCTAAGGACCCAAGGCAAGTACATTCTCTGATTAGTTTCTAATTTATGATATCTCCTATGTTCACTGTATCTAGTGTAAATATCCATGTTCTCGACACATTGGTTACACGGATTGGTATACACGGATCTCGTCATGAGATGTTATTCCTTATTCATGGTGTAGCTTGTACAAGTCTTGTTTCCCTTGTTATCTTGTGCATGTACAGACACTGATTCCCGGGGAGATTTGCTACCTTCCTAGGGAATCCTGTGCCATAGCGTACCATGATTAGATCTACTATACCAGTCGGGGGGTTTGGGGAGTATTTTAGTGTAGATATGTGATCATACCCAACTATCCATGCATCATAGCTCACCCCACATCTCACGTCGGGTGCGGCCTGACCATCTCCATGCCTCATAGCTGTTACGTGTGATTAGCCTGACCTCTCCCTGCATCATAGCTAACCAACGGTTAGCCTGACCTTCCATGAATCATAGCTAATCACATGTAACCAGCCTGATCAAGTTCCCAAGCCGATCACATGTTAAAGCTAGTACTCACACACTTAGTCATAGGTTTCTTGCTCATGGACATATTGTTTCTTTTCCTGCATTTACTTACAGTATTTCCAGTACTTCTCTCATTGTACATTCTCGTACTTACACATGCATCTGGTATGTTTCCATCTAGAACTGCTACATAGTTTATGTCATTTATATAGAACTGCTAGTTAGAGATGTACTTTGCTCCTTCCTGACTGGAAAATATTTTTCCAGACTGTGACATTAGTAGACTGGGTTCTGACTCTTGGGGATTGGAAGTTAAGGATTGCAGGTATGTTATGTTATCATTAGACTTGTGCTGTATTCTTTTATTTCTTCATTTCCTATCGTGCTGTAGTTGTGATTGAGTATTTCTAGATTTATTTTATGATATCCACGACTCCTTATGGAGTTGGATACTAGCGTGAGATTGTTTAGATAGCACTTGACCTAGACAGCGTTCTACCGCCGATGCTGCGGCGTAGGCTGGACGTACCCACGCTCTCGTGCCCCTAAACCGGGTGCGGGTCGTGACACGTTTTAGTGGTGGCCCATGCAGGTCAGACTTTGCAAGTTGTGCGATGTCGTGGTAGTGCGACGTCTTAGTTGTACTACTGCATACCTGCTATAGAATATAGGACATAGGATACTAGGATGAGAGAGGATACTCAATCACAAATTCTTGAGAGATTCCTGGGACGACCCCTTGAGAATCTTATTCCAATTTAAATCTTTTTCCTTGATTTCGTCCGCTCTCGCTTGTTGTCACTGAACTTGATTCTTGTTGAGCAGTTATTAAATTAATTTTGGTATCATTGTTGAGTTGATTCTTGTTGACCAGTTGTTAACTTTAATTCCTGGTATCGTTGTTGAGTTGATTTCAAATTGAGATGAATTTTTATGGACTAGGATTTATGGTATCATCTGATGACATATATTGATGAGGACAGTGAGGAAGGTAAAACGTCTACTTTGGTTATGGAACCTAGAATTTATCGCAGCCATATTAGCTGTGGTGACGAGAACGTAGGAACCTGACTTGGATGTACATACTATAGTTATGAAGCTTAGAGTCTTTCGCAGCCATACCGGTTGGCGTGGCGAAGATTCTAGACGACATGATTATAGAGTGCATACCTTAGTTACGAAACCTATCGTTTATCGCATCTATGCTTACTGGCGTGGCGAGGATTCTGAGTGTCATGATTTCAGACAGACGTGTATGATTATCAGGTTGTATCTTAAATTGGTTCTTAAAATATCATCTCAAGACTTATCTATTTCTGTTATTCCCGGACTTTGTTCCACCACTTCTTTCTTTACTAGCAGTAAAGATACCTTCTGTCCTCAATTCAGTCTTTGAGCTCCTATTCCTTGAGGATTTCTTGTTAAGTATGATAATTAGTGGCTTGTAATTTTGTCTGTATTTTGTATTAGTGTTGACTGTGTTGCTAGTGAGTTGTAAGTGTTTCTTAGTTGGGCATGTGAGCAGTAGGCTTTAATCTAGAGTTAACCCTTAGCATAGTACCTTGTACCAATGATTCTAGGAGTAGTGTCATTAGAGACTGAGAGTTAAGGAAAGTATAGAGTATCAGTGATAGTTCTCAGAGTCAGTATCAGAGCCAATTACCCGTCCTGGATAATCACGATTATGTAATTGAGTAATCTATGTAAACGATTAAGTATCCGGGAATTGTGTTAAGGAGTTATGGAGCATGATGTCCAATTGGATGATTGATATCGAAAATGTTAAAGGTAAAGAAATGTATATGTATAAAGGGTTTAATGAGATGTCATAAGTAGAGAAATATCAGGATTAGTAATGGAAGTTGTGAAGCGTATCACGGACTAGTTTAATAGGCTTTAAAGGATTGAAGGAAATACATATACAACCATCGAGATGAGGAACCATACACATACCCATGAGAGTAAAGAAACATGAGTGTTATAGAGGATACAGGTGATCATGAGTCTAATGAGCTTGATGAGATAATCCATTAATACAGCTAGTGATATAATACCGAGAGTGCCGATGATTCTATATCAAGGATTATTGAAAATGGTGCTAGTAACAGTAAGCACTCGGTGTGATGATAATTAGATGATATACCAGCTGACATAAATTGAAATTATGAAAGAAAACACCGTTGATGATAACTTTGATCATTGGAGGTAATAGTGCAAGTGATTCGGGCAGTACAAATTTAGTACACAGTTCTAAACAATAGAGGTATTGAGTGCACCTTGAGTATCAGACCGTGAGCACTCATATGTATATTGAGGAGTTATAAATTAAAAGGTGGAAATGAATTTTAAATTTTCAGAATTTTTAAGGAGTTGAGATTTTATGTTGTTAAAATATTGAGGATTTAAATTTGATTCACTAAACATAGTTAAGGCTACAAAGATTTTAGAAGTGATTAAATTTTATTTCGATGTGAAATATCTAATATTGAGGAGGTATATGCATTTTATTTTAAGTTGATCGGGAAGTTAAACCTTGACGATTATTTGGAAGATTAATTTTTGGTAAATATGAATATTAAAATATGATTAGTTGATATGGGTACCAGTGTACATGAATAGAAAACTGTTAGTGTGCTAGAGTTAAGTGTTTGTTAGAGATAGTAGACACTACAAGTAATATGTTAACATGATCCTTCTTCCTTCCTAATGTTCCTTTTCTTTCGCCTTTCGATTGATTGATTGATTTTCCTAGTACTGTGGTTCACATGCATGATTTTCTTGTTAGAATATAACTAGTAGTACCCCCTAACAGAGACTGAAATACCATGACAAGACACATGACCTATATTTTCTTAAATTGCATGGCTGTAGGTAGAGTTTTCTTAAACCATGATCATTGGGTTTGACCATAGCAAAGATTTATGACGAGGTTATGACGGACAAAAGAGACAAGAGGATTAAATTGTGGATGAGCATTAAATTAAATAAAGGATTTAAGGGTTGTTATAACGGAGTTGATGGATCATTGATTTTATGAAAATCGAGGTATGATTGAAATTCGAGGACAAACAATTACTTAAAGGGAGAATTAAGAAATTCACAGAGCCAAAAATTTGAGGATTTGTTAATTTTAAGGAGGTCTTGATATGATTGATTTGATTATTAAAAATTTAAGAAATTGAGAGATTATCATTTTATCTATTTGATTGCAAGATAGAAATTTTATATAGTATGAATGTTGCATTGAAGATACTGGAAGCATCGCATCGTTGAGTATTGAGGAAAAAAGAAAAGCAGGAAATAAAATCGTAAATGGAATAGTGTCAAATTAAATTCTTGGGATGAGGAGTTAGATTGGAATAAGCATCAATTGAATTTAGTTAGATGATTGATGAGTGTTAAAGTTAAATTTTGGGATGCAAATTTTTAAGTTTTATGAATATGCATTGATTTGGATTGGATAGTAAATTTTGTATTCAGTTATTTACTCAAAATTTGAGGAGATTATGATACGACTGGAATTAAATTAAAATATTGAGGGACTGAGTAGTAAAAATTTTACATTGGGATAATAAATTCAGAGGATGAAAAAAAAATATATATATATATAGTTCAAAATTCGGAAACATTATACATACGGATAAAGAAATATGGAATGAAATAAAGCTCATGGTAAAGAAGATTTTAATATAATTGATTATGGGATCGTATAATTGAAGGTCGTAAGGTTAGATCAGGGTATATTGAGGTTGTGATCTAAATTAAAATCTTGACCATGACAGTAACATTTGAACCGAAGAAAATAATCGAGGTATAGTTGATGCTAAGATAAACAAACTCGAATTTGATAATAAGGATTTTTGGACATGTAATAAATTTTGATTCAGAAATTCTAAGATCTAATCTAATAAAGTTTGTGGAATTTGGAACTTTTATAGATATTAGTTAATGATGAATCACAAGATTGAGAAAAGTAAGATGAACGAGGATAAAAAGGAAGGATTATTTTCTGAAGGTAGTAAAGACTACTCTTTTTCCTAGAAATCAAGAAAGGCGATTAGATGTCTCTTGATTACATTCTGGAAGATGTATTTAAGTTTCTTAAATCAAATTGTCGACTGTATCTTTCGAATTAGCTATAACTTTCATGTCTATATCATTAATTATACTAGGTCTTCCTTGGTTTAGTTACTTTGAAAAGGTAACGTGCATTATTCAAATTATCTGTTTTTGTGATCGTGTCTACTTCCCAAACCTAAACTTTCTAGAGGATTCAAGGCCGAGCCATGATTCCTTCAAGATAATCCTGTCTTAAACCATATTTTCTTTTCTTCATGTTTTCTTCTGTTTGGTAAATATTATCCTTATAGAAATATTTTCTTCAATGATATATTCATCATTATGAGCAACAAAATTTTTCTATCCTAGTCGTCCCTAAATTTCGAGGACGAAATTTTTCTAAGGTGGATAGACTTGTAACCTCCGATTTCCAATTTCCAAAATAATTAGATTTTAATTTATTTTAAAATATCAAGTTTTATAAAATATTTCTACTTGAAAATTTTTATTTTAATTTTGAACGATGTCTGATTTTAGAAGGTAATTTAAAAATCTTTATAAAAAAAATCATTTTTTCTAAATGACGATGTATTACAAAATAAATAAATAAATAATAATATATATTTCTAGTTTCAAATATTTATTGGCTTGAGTCATAAAATTATTGTTTTGACTAAATAGTTATTTAAAAGACTAGTTGATAAAATAAAATAGATTTTTATTGGGATAGTAAATAAATAAATTACATATTTCCTAATATTTTGAAAAATGAGTTTAATTAGTAGCTAATCAAAAGCTTCTTAAAAACATTTTCTTAAATTTCTTTTCTATTTAATTTATCGTTTTCCGTCTCCCATTCACGCCCCATTCTTCCCACATGAAAAGCCCTTTATATTTAATTCTGGGCCATTCATCATTGGGCCAACCCGCAACCCTTTATCCCACACCATCTCTCCCTATTTAGGTTCTCATTCTCACATTTCCCTAGAAACCCTAATCTTCAATTCATTGGCTAGCCTCCACAATTCCCAAGCCAACAAGCCATCACCATCATCTTGTGTGCTCGTGTCCGTGTGTCCAGCATCACCGTGTCAGCCGTGATGGCCTCGGGTCCGACCCCGGGTGTCCCACCGTATCCATTTCATTTCCTGTGTCCAGATTTACAGTTTACAACCAGCTTTTCCGTGTCCGACACACCCGGACACCACCTCCACATCCACCACTGTACACAGCATCTCCGTGTCCGGCAAACCCGGACACGTCCACAGTAAAGCACCCATCGTGTCCTGCCCCGGACACGATCCACAGACCCAACCCCGACACAAAACCCTAACCTACTCCGGCGATCGCCGTGGCCGCCCAGCCCGCCGAGACCTCCGCCGCTGGAACGAAACCACCGCAGCCGCCTCAAAACCCCGCCTCCTCGAACCCAGCGCAGCCGTCCTCGAGCGCCGAGCCGCCTCTCGAGCTCCACGCCGTCGCTGCAGACCGCCGACCGCCTCGACGCCGCCGCCGCTGCCCTCGAACAGCCGCCCAGATCTGTCGTGTTCCACCACCGCTGGAGCCGCCTCGGACACCACCTCCACCTCCACCGAGAAGAACCACCGTGGCCGCTGAAGCCGGTAGCCGCCGTCGAGCAGCCGCCGCTGCTTCCGAGACCCGCCTCGAGTCGAGCCGCCGCAGAGGATCCCTTCGCCGCCGAGTTCCTGCTGCGCCTCGGGCCGCCTCACCTGCGCCGACGCCCTGCTCGACGGAGCCTCACCGCGACCTCGCCGGAAAACCTCGGGTGAGGTTTCCCTCTCTGCTTTCCTTTTTTTTTTCCTTTCTGTTCTGTAGTTAGTAAGTAAAGTAGTAATATAATTAGTTTTAATTAATTTAACGTTAGTAATTAAATTAATGGTTTAAGTATATAATTAATTAGTTTAGTTAATATATGATTTATTAGTTAATTATATTAGTTAGTTTGATTAATTATTTAATAATCAGTTGATTAAGTTAATTAATCAGTAAAGTTAGTTAATCAGTAAGTAAATCAATAGTTGATATGTTAGTTTAAGTTAATTGATTAATATAATTAGTAGTTAATTATAATTAATCAAGTAGTTTATCTATATTGGTTAATTGTTATTTTTGTTAATTAAATTATATAATCAGTTTAGTATATATAATTAGTATTTTATATAATTAGTTTAATTCATGAAATTAGTATATATAATTTGGTTATTTTATATAATTTGGTTATATTAATATGTAATTAGCTAGTTTATGTAATTAGTTATTTTTATGTAACAAATTAAAAGGGTTTTAAATTATGTAAATAAAATAATTTTGGGGTTTCTATAATTAATTAAAAATTATAGTTTCAATAATAAAAAAATAAGATAAATTGGTTATTGGGACTGGTAACTGAAATAACTAGAGATATATAAATATGATGGCTTTTACATAAAGTCTAGTTTTTATAAATAAACTTTTATTTGAAATTATTGTTCAAAATAAGTTCGAAAAGATTTATATACGTAAATACGTATTTCTAGTATATGTAATCAATTTAGTATTTATATATATATATTTTAAAAGGTATTTTAGCATATGTACGAGTATACATATATAATGTTCAACTAGTATAAATCAAATATGTATTTAAAGATATATATATATATTGTAAATACATTTAAATTGGTGCATGTATAAATATAGTAAGTATTAATAAGTGTAATGTGTATTATATACGTATCCCTACTAGATGACCTAGTTGACTAGAGCCATGCCTGGCAGAGCCCCTGAGTTCATATATTTGTGTGTGTTTAGTATAGCTTCTGATACAAATATTGTATTGTTTATTATATATTTTTAGGACTGTTGGTTCCTCCAGACGATACTCTGGGACAGGACATTGGTTTTACCAGCTAAGGACCCAAGGCAAGTACATTCTCTGATTAGTTTCTAATTTATGATATCTCCTATGTTCACTGTATCTAGTGTAAATATCCATGTTCTCGACACATTGGTTACACGGATTGGTATACACGGATCTCGTCATGAGATGTTATTCCTTATTCATGGTGTAGCTTGTACAAGTCTTGTTTCCCTTGTTATCTTGTGCATGTACAGACACTGATTCCCGGGGAGATTTGCTACCTTCCTAGGGAATCCTGTGCCATAGCGTACCATGATTAGATCTACTATACCAGTCGGGGGGTTTGGGGAGTATTTTAGTGTAGATATGTGATCATACCCAACTATCCATGCATCATAGCTCACCCCACATCTCACGTCGGGTGCGGCCTGACCATCTCCATGCCTCATAGCTGTTACGTGTGATTAGCCTGACCTCTCCCTGCATCATAGCTAACCAACGGTTAGCCTGACCTTCCATGAATCATAGCTAATCACATGTAACCAGCCTGATCAAGTTCCCAAGCCGATCACATGTTAAAGCTAGTACTCACACACTTAGTCATAGGTTTCTTGCTCATGGACATATTGTTTCTTTTCCTGCATTTACTTACAGTATTTCCAGTACTTCTCTCATTGTACATTCTCGTACTTACACATGCATCTGGTATGTTTCCATCTAGAACTGCTACATAGTTTATGTCATTTATATAGAACTGCTAGTTAGAGATGTACTTTGATTGGAAGTTAAGGATTGCAGGTATGTTATGTTATCATTAGACTTGTGCTGTATTCTTTTATTTCTTTATTTCCTATCGTGCTGTAGTTGTGATTGAGTATTTCTAGATTTATTTTATGATATCCACGACTCCTTATGGAGTTGGATACTAGCGTGAGATTGTTTAGATAGCACTTGACCTAGACAGCGTTCTACCGCCGATGCTGCGGCGTAGGCTGGACGTACCCACGCTCTCGTGCCCCTAAACCGGGTGCGGGTCGTGACAAAGTTACCCCTACATGGTGATTTATGAGGGATAATTAAGGGTGCATATTTTTGGAAGTCTCTAACTAATTATAATTAAACTAATTCTCCTTAATTAGTGAGTGGAAATGATTAATGGGCTTGGGCCCAAGTTAGGCTCACTAGTTGTTATGACAAGTCTAATTGGGCTTACAAGAACTCTAACTATTGGACTAGCCTCCTAAATAAAATAAATAATACAACTCATAAATAATTTATAGCTCAATTATAATTAAATAATTAATACATTCATCACACTAATATTTAATATTTATTTCTAAAATTATTTATCTATGATAATTTAGCAAACTATCCCTAGTTGAAAAAGTGAGGGTAACAATCATACCTACCTTAGAAAAATCTCTTACCTAAAATTAAGGAAGAAACAACTACCAATAGTAATCAATACAAGCAAGAAAGAATTATACCTCATGGCGCAAACAGATAACGATATCGCTCGCGCATCTCGGCCTCCCGCTCCCAGGTACTCTCTTCCGGCGGGTGATGCCTCCATGCAACATGCACCAAATGAATCTTCTAGTTCTATAACACCTTCTTCCTGTGATCCAGAATCTCCATGGCTGCTCTGGGTAACTGAGAGTCGGACCAACCTCGATCTCTAAGTGATCTAGTACATGGCTAGGATCTACCATTAACCGTCTCAGCTGTGACATATGGAACACGTTATGTACTCCCTCAAATACAGGTGATAAATCTAGTCTATAGGCTACTGTACTGACCCTCTCAAGAATACCGAAGATTCTGATGTACCGTGTACTAAGCTTCCTGCCTCCACCAAAGCGAATCATGTCCCGTGTCAAAAAATCCTCAAGAATACTAGATCACCAATCTAGCACAAAATACAGCCTTAGCACTCTAACTAAAATAAGCAATCATAAGCAATACAAACAAAATCTATACCTCAAACTCCAATGGTCTTCGATAGCTATCGGCACAATGTCGTTGTCTGTCCAGTGCCACCCAAAGTCTATCCCTGATAAACTTTACCTTCTCAACTGCATCAACGACCATCTCTAGTCCCAATAAGGCTCTATCACCAATATCATCCCATGATAACAGAGTGTGGCATCTACGTCCATACAGTGCCTCAAATGGTGATATCTCGATACCGGTCTGGTACTAATTGGTTTAAGCAAACTCTACCAAGTGAAGAAAATACTCCTAAAAGCCTCTAAAATATAAAATACAAGTGCGTAGCATATCCTCGAGAGTCTAAATTGTCCTCTTCAACTGCCCGTCTGTCTAGGGGTGATATACGGTAATGAACTTGAGCTTAGTACCCAAGCTAGCCTACAAACTCCTCCAGAAGTGGGATATGAAGCGACTATCTCGATCCGAGACTATGCTTATAGGAACTCCATGTAATCTAACTATCTGCCATACATATATCTCTGCGAGCTTCTCCGGAGACATACCCACTTAAATGGCAGAAAGTGGGATGATTTGGTTAACCTGTCTACGATGACCCAAATTGCGTCTTTACCTCCTGGAGAATGCGGAAGACCTGAAATAAAGTCCATCTTCACATTCTCCTACTTCTACTCTGGAATAGATAAAGGCTGAAGCAAACTATCTGGTCTCTGTCTCTCTGCCTTTACCTGCTAGCATATGAAGCATCAGGATACGAAGCTAGCCACCTCCCACTTCATACTATACCACCAAACATGCTCTCTCATGTCTCTATGCATCTTGTTGGCACATAGATGCATAGAGTACTGAGATTGATGCGCCTCCTGAAGAACCTTCTTGCGTAATGCTCTACTCGGCATACACAATCTGGTACCATACCATAATGACCCATCCTCTGCAATACTGAAGTCCTCTGCCAATCCTATCCGGACCTGCGCTCTGATGCTCCTCAGAGACTCATCCTCGAACTGTGCGTCTTTGATCTTGTCCATCAACTCTGACTATACCTGACGTCCCCACATTTGTGTTGTAACTCCAGGAACTAATACCTCAATACCTAAGCTATCAAGATCGGCCAATAAATATATGCCCTTCGTCAAGTACATAGCCACTGGATACCTTCTCAAGGCATCCGTGACTACGTTGGACTTTCATGGATGATACTGCAATAAGATATCAAAGTATTTATCAGCTCTAACTACCTCCTCTGCCTCATGTAGAGCTCCTTCTGAGTAAATACATACTTCAAGCTCTTGTGATCAGTGAAGATCTCCACTCGCTCTCTATACAAGTAATGCTTCCACAGCTTTAGATCAAAGATAATTGCTGCCAACTCCAAGTTATGGGTAGGATAATTTTTCTCATACGGGCATAATTTTTTGGAAGCATAGGCAATCACCTTCCCATTCTACTGCAACACACAACCCAAACCCCTACCTGATCCATTACTATATAAAGAAAAAAAATTTGTCCCCGATGACAATGTCAATACTGGAGCTGTAGTTAACCTCTTCTTTAGCTCCTCAAAAGTATTCTGACAATTCTCAGTCCAGACGAACTCCACGTCCTTCCTGGTTAGTCAAGTCATCGGCTTCGCAATCCTAGAAAAATCCTGAATAAATCTTCGATAATAGCCTGCAAATCCAAGAAAACTCCTAATCTCCGCCACTGAACTCGGGGTAGACCATGACCCGACTACTGAAATTTTCTTCGGGTCTACTGAGATCCCGTCTTATGTAATCACATGCACGGGGAATTCAACCTTATTAAGGAATAACTCATACTTTGAAAGCTTGCTTAAAGCTTCTCCTTCCTCAGGGTCTCCAGAACTATCCTCAGGTATTTCTCATGCTCCTCCGGAGTCTTCAAATAAATTAGTATATCATCAATGAATACTACCATAAACTGATCCAAGTACTGATGAAACACCTTATTCATCAGGTTCATGAATAGAGCCGGAACATTGGTCAACCCAAATGGCATCATCAAGAACTCGAACTGCCCATACTGAGTCCTGAAAGGTGTCTTCGAAATGTCCTCCTTCTTGACTTTCACCTGGTGGTACCCCGACCTCAAGTCTATCTTTGAAAATACCTTTGCTTTGCTCAACTGATCAAATAATCAATCAGTGGCAATGGATATTTGTTCTTGATAGTGAGGTTGTTGAGTGGCCTGTAGTCAATACACATGCATACCGACCCATCCTTCTTTATTATAAATAATACCGGAACATCCCACGGTGATAAACTGGAGTAGATAAATCCTTTGTCCTGTAACTCATCCACCTGCTTCTTCAACTCTACCAGTTCATTTTTGTTCACTTTAAAGATGTATTATGATATCGGCTCTGCGTATGGCACTAAGTCTATAAAGAACTCCACATCTCTGTCTGGTGGCAACCTCGACAACTCCTCCGAAAAGACGTCCATATACTCTATAATTAATGGATGTGGCAGCTCCTGCTCTTCCACCATAGCTCCCCAGAAGTCTTCCTCACTCTGCTCTACTGCTTCTCTGATGAACTCAAACTCTGGCTCTCCTGGCGCTTAAAACAAAACTTTGCCTCCACAATAAGTAATACTAGCATAGTGCCTACTCAACCAATCCATCCTGAGTACTATGGCGTAGCTCAAAAGTGACATTATGAGTAGACACACGCTCAACTCTCGGCCTCCCAAAGAAACTTTCCGATCCTTGCAAACATCACTGACCAAGATAATGCTTCCCTCGGTCGTGATCTTGCAAGTCCTCGCCAATGGTTCAGTCTCAAGGTAATATTTTAGAGCAAAAGATACAGATACGAAACTATATGAAGCACTAGAATCAAATAAAGCATGAGCTGGAAAAGAATCAAGATAGACTGAACCTGAAATAACATCACCGACTGGCTCCTTCTCATCGATGGTCAAAGCGAAAGCTTACCCCTGTTGTTGGGCACCTCTCTGCTGTTGCTGGTGCTGAACAAACTATTGCTGCTGTGGTAGCAATGGAGGTCCTCTCTGCTGTCCCGCTAGGGGTCTCGTGGGTGCTCTCCGTGCCTGGGCCCCACCCTGAGTTGGATGAGCTGGAGCCCTACGACAATCCCTCAACTGATGATCTCCTGATCGGCACAATAAGCACTGGCCTAATCTCATCCTATAAGCATCCCATCTATGTCCCTATTTCTTACAGAATGGAAAAAAATGGCTGGCCTTTGGATCTGGTGCGTCTGTTGTATTGGCGCTCTAGCTGATCCTGGGTACTGCTGCCTATGCTGCTGAAAGTACCTCTGATGTTGCTGCTGAAAGTGAGACCACTTCATTGGACCCGTGTTAGTAATGGATCCTCCTATATCCCTTGGCATCTTGGAGCCAAGCTCTAGGTCATCCTCTACCCGCTATGACTGTCTCAAAATCTCCTCAAAAGTAGTGGTGGGGTCTCTATTCATATATGATTTGATCTCCTTGTTCAGGCCCTTCCTGAACTTTCTGGCCCTTCTTTTAGGGTTCTGCCTCTCCATAAAGTGGCCTAATATGCAATATTATGTCGAATACTCATCCACCGTCATACCTCCCTGAACAAGGTACTAAAACTGGCTCTCTAGAGATGTCAGAGCCACATCTGGAAAGAACTTTTTCTTGAAGTGCTCCTTAAAAGCTTTCCAAGTAAGTCCCAATACTGAGATCCTGGGGTCCATCCGGAACTAAGTCCTCACGATGTCAAACATCAAGCTTTCTGCGGCCTCTACCTGCAACTTCTCTGGAATCTGCGCCAGCCGCAGGTTCCTCTCAATATCTTTTATCCAATCATCAACATAAATAATCTCTTCAGTGCCTTTAAAGTCCTTCGGCCCCATCCTCTTAAAGTCTATGCTTGTCCCCGACCTTGGCTACTGCGAGATAAACTGAAGTGGTGCCATCTGTGGCTGGACTAAGGATACTCTCTCGACTACAGCGAGCATAATCGGATGGGCTTTCTCAATACCCTAACTCATAACCTCTGACTGGCACTGTTGTACCTCCATCATCTGTTGAAAAACATAAACATCTATGTCTGATCGAATATGGGTGGTGGGGATAGAAGATCCCCTGAAACTGTCGGTGCTCTCTTTTGTACCGGAGGTGGAGCACCTCCAAAAGCTGTTGCAAAAATGTCCACCTGGATCGGTAAAGCAGACCTCTGAAATATAGCTGCTGGAACAGCGTCTGCTGGTACTGCCCTCAGAGGCAACAAAGTGATCGACCTTCCTGACATTGTGCCTGAGCGCTGGAAATACGTCTATGGCAGCATCCTGAAGATAGAGTGAACAAAGGAATCAAATTTGAGTAAGATATGATATCATCAAAGAAGGACAGAATTGATCAAAGTAAAGAAAATATTCAATAAATAAGGATAGAAAAAAAAGATATTTAGAATTGTTCCCTAGTCATGATTGAGTATACTCTCAGCTTATATCCTATATCCTAAAGCAGGCTTGTAGCAGTACTCTAGGTGAGCACTACTACGATATTATTCTAATGCGACTCTCCGACCTGCATGGGCCACTATTAAAAATGTGTCATGATCCGCACCCGGAATAAGGGCATGAGTAGTGAACAACGCCCAGTCTACACCGCAGCATCGACGGTAGAACGATGTCTGGGTTAACTATACTATCTAAATATCTCATACAATATATATAAGGTACATGTCAATGTCATCTCAACTCCAAATGGAGGAACAATATAGTATATGATAATGGTAAACTATACTCATTCATAATGCAAACTAAGGAAGATAAAGTACGAGATGGAATAACAAAGGAAAAGAGTCACATATATCCACAAATCTGAATTAAATATATACATGCCAATAACCTCAATAAAGTCTAATACAAGTCTAAACAATAAGTCTAAGCCTCCTCAGTCTCTGGTACTAGGTCCTCTTGCTCTAAAGGAGATTCTTCTAATGGTAAACCGTCCTGCAGCCCGTAGTAGGTGGGATACTGGTACACAAGTCAATCATCTAAAAAATATAACCAATCAGGATTGGAGTAAAAAATGTAACCACTGTGTCGAAATCTAGTATACAGTTCTAGAACAAGCGATATATACATTATCAAGAAAAAAACTAACAGAGAGAAGTACTCGCCTCTGGTCCTGAGCAAAGGTGTCTCTCGAGCCCAACCTGGTGTCACACAATCTTATATATGAATGGAATGTCAAATTTGGGTAAAATAAAAAGAAATAAATTAAATGCACTACTACATGCTCGTTTAAGTCAACACTAAATACACACTAATTAAACTAAGTCAAATTAAGTCCATACTAAGGTTAATAGGTCTAACTATGGTTGAACCAAGTTTTTCTTATCTATGGGGTTAATACCTTAACCGATACATCAATACTAATCCAACTTATACTATAACTGATGCTACATACTGACATAGCTCTAACACTAACTACCCTATCTAACTGATACTATCATATTAACATAATATATATATATATATATATATATATATATATATATATATATATATATATATATATATATATATATATTACAAGCTAACTGTTATGACTAACACTGAACAAATAGATACTAACTCTAACTAATACACTACATTACCCTTGACTGACTACTGCTCTCTAATAACAGAAATACCCCACTACAGAACATGATGTTTAGAACACCATAGCTACCTGATGCATCTATATATATCTAATTAATTTCTAACATAAGAACTCCTCTCATACTAACACCTCTCCCTCTATAAACTAACTATTATCTAAATCCTATACTGATGATCATAACTTATCAACTAACTAATTAATACCTACTAATTAATCACTAACTTACTTATAGCTCTCCAACTGTAGCTACAACTAACTGATACAACCTACTGCCACTAAGGATATTCAGTTGCAGACAACTTATAGTTTGATATTGGATATCTCTAGGTATCCTACTACCTATACTCTCATGTACCCATACTTGATACCAAGCTCTAGGCAATATACTAATCACCAGGTATCCATGATACTAACCTCCACTGATACTCCACTCTAACACCTCACTCTACATGACTACTCACCTAAACACATAGGCCCCCATTAAATATGAACTACCCATGTGATGTAAACACCCACTGCTTTTCAGAACTCACACTTACATAACCTAGTACAAGCTTACACCCGTCAACTCTTCCTCCAAGGCTTGCAGAATCAATATCTATTAGTTTCCCCCCGCATTAACTATACTGCAGCACTGTTCTGCCTCAAAAATCCCTTACTGTACGATACACTAAATCCCCAACTGATACAATACTACTACTCCAAATCACTCCATATACTTAACTCCCAGCTTACCTACACGAACTCACACTAATCAAACCCCTTACTGAAACTATTGTATCAGAGTTCAGACCCTCCCCCTATTATATTTAATCACTGCCTTTCCTGCTGTTCTTTAAGTTGCCACTGTAACTACTGTTGTTGTTCTCCTTTTAGTCAAGAACAGACCAGTAACGGCCCCCTCTTCCCCATGGTTATTAAATTTGTTGTTCTAACAGTACACTTGCAGCAATTATTGCTGTAATTGATCTGTTTTTCCTGCTCAAGCACTCACCCACGCAGCAACCAAGTCATACATACTAAAACTGAACACATTGCTTCCCATAACCCATATCCTAACACACATTAGTGAATATATTTGTATCCACCTTGATACAAATACCCAATAATTACCATGAATACATATATAATAGATATATAGCTATAGGTTTATGAATGAATATCTATATTAATATACACTACTAGTTATTTCATCAAACGCTCATGGTGCACACATGGATACGCTAGGATACGCTCATGATACACACCTCAAACTTCTCCAAACCTAAAGCAAAGCTTATTAATAAGTTTTAATTGGTGATTCGAGTCTAATCTAAGTGCTAGCAAGCCATTACAAGTATCATGGTACAATTTGACATGTGTGTGGCACCCGTGTCGAAAGAAACCCCAAAATTAATATGTATCACTAAATTGCCATGATACGACCCACACGTATCTAATTGGGGATACGACAGTAGTCCCACAACCCCGATCTAAGTCTAATTAGACTAAATTAGGCTCATGACACACACTTGATGTGTCCACCTCATAATTCTCCTAAAATACTTACAAAATCCTATGTAGAAGCCACAATACTCAACCAAATAGCCTATAACTTGTTCTTATAGGTAGTCATATACCATTGGGTGGTTCCTAATGCTCAAATGCATGATTTAGAAGCTAGGATAAAGAGGAATTCAGAATTTACCAATTGGGAGATAGTTTTCTAATAAAAATACAACTGAACACGATCCGAACACGATCTCTATCTCTAAAGCTCCTCCTCCTTGCTCCTTGCTTCTCCAGGCTCCAAAGCTCCAAGAATGATGAATTTAAGAAGAAAATGGAGGTAAATTGAGAGAGAATTTGATGGAGAAAATATGAGAAATTGGGGATCTAGAATTTGGGATCAAAAATGAATGCAAATAAGGAGAGAGGGAGAGGAGAACCCTCTCTAATAGTCACTTGCAAAGGTCCAAGTTACCCCTACATGGTATTTTATGAGGGATAATTAAGGGTGAATATTTTGGAAGTCTCTAAAAAATTATAATTAAACTAATTTTCCTTAATTAGTGAGTGAAAATGACTAATGAGCTTGGGTCCAAGTTAGGCTAACTAGTTGTCATGACAAGTCTAATTGGGCTTACAAGAAGTCCAACTATTAGACTAGCCTCCTAACTAAAATAAATAATATAAGTCACAAATAATTTATAGCTCAATCATAATTAAATAATTAATACAATCATCACACTAATATTTAATATTTATTCCTAAAATTATTTACTCGTGACAATTTACCAAACTACCCCTAGTTGGAAAAGTGAGGGTGACACACACCCAAGTTGTACACAATTCTTTACTCACTGATTTTAGTTCTCCCCCATCCTTTATTCTCTTGCATACAGTGTATATGACTGCACATTGCAGTCACCACAACCTTTCTTCACCATTATGCACTTGACGGGCACACAGAAAACTTACAATCACAGTGAGCACACAAGTTGCCTCTCCCTAAAATCTAATGCCTAGAATACACACCAAAACCACGTTCACCACACTACTGGTACACACATATACTGATATACATGTGCTAACATTGGTATACTCCACCATCCATATTTCTGATATACTATAAAATGCATAGTCAATGATACTTATAGTTCCTCCCTCACTGCTACATACCCGACCATGTGAACACCACCACACCACACACATAATAAGTATATACATATATACTAATATGTATATATTCTTTATATATATACACATTATCATATGAATAACACACTCTAAATAGATACACATCCTAATAGTCAATTTAACAAACACCTAGTGTGCACAAGTAATGATACTCTCTATTGTGTCATGATCGCTATCAACCACATGCCAAAACTCCCAATAACCAATAAAAACTATTTATACATACCAACTAGGGTCTCTAATATCAAATAAACATATTCATAAACACTTGGTACACCAAATTTTGGTTTCCTCCAATTTGGGCATAAAACTCAATGTTGAAGTCACAATAGGGGTCATATCAACCAAATTCTTCTTCAAATAGGTAGCCCTAATGCATGGGTGGGTTCCTAATGGTCAAACAAATAATAAAAATAGAATTTAAAAGAGAGATTTGAGGATTCACCTATTGGGAGATTGTAAACTCCCTCACTTAAAATAGGTATTTGTGTACATTTTATATTATTATATTTATTATAGATGTTGAATTTATTTAAAGTATTCTCTTAGTTAATTAGAAAATAAATTTTTTAGTATATTTACTTATATAAATATTTATTTAGAATTATTTTATGTTATTTTAGATTTTTGGAGATTTTTCTAAAATTTTTGGTAATTAAAACTTAGAAAATATAAATTTTTAGGACTTCTATGATTTACTATACGACCATACTTGCATGTCGTTCCTACCAAATATTTATTTTAGTTCAAAATATTTAATTATATTTTTTTGTAATTTATTTAGAATTTTAAGAAATTTATTTAGATTTTCGAAATTATTTAGGATTTATTTGGGTATATATAGTCTTAATATTAGATAGATGCTAATTTAGTCTTAATAGATATTAATAAGATTTTATAAATTATTGGTATTATCTTTAATTATATTTAAGATTATAAATTATTGAGATAAATTCAAACTCTATTTTAAATTAATTCAAATCCTGAACCTACTAGGAAATCAACTTCATGCATATCCTATCCTTATTTAAATTCATCATAATCATATCCAAATTAACCAATCCTAGTCGTATTTAATTAAGTAGTCTCCATCATTAAGTGTAAGAGTCTTATGTGTAAGAGTCACATATGATATAGTTGGTGTTAAAGTTTTGAGGATTGAATGACATGAGAAAATAAATTGAGGAATATTTTTCTTAAGTGTAAGAGTCTTATATGATAGATGGGTAAATTCTAAGTTGGGTAGAAATTGCATTATTAAACTTGAGGAGAATTCTTTTAGATTGTGATCAAGTAGGATTAGATTGAGAGATTAAGTCCTTTTAAATGTGGAGAATTTTAAAAGAAGGATTAAGATAATGAGGATTTAATAAATTTTAAAAATCTTGATATTGAGGACCCAATATTTATACTTTGAGCACATGATTTAAATTTTGAATATTGAAGGATGAATCATCGATTTAAATTTTTAGGATAAATATAGAATTTTAGACTTGAACAACTGGTGAATTAGATTTAAATTTTACAATTTGATGATTTGAATTAAAAGTTTAATTTTGATTGTTGGGTCACCTATTTGAAATATTGAGGATGTAAATTGAGTTTAAATATTTGAAGAGTACAAAATTCTTAATTTGAGAATAGGAATAAGATTTGATTAGAATTGTTTATTGTTCAAAGTCTAGAGGAGATTATGATAATTGGAAATGGTGATATAAATTTTGATGTGGGATGTCATATAGACTTGAGCTAGATTTGAATGTTAAAAAAAAAAAATCGAGAAGAGATTACGACAGGTTGAATTTTGATTTAAACAGTGGTTATCTTAATTTTGAAGTGATCGCGATAGATTTGAATAGATTTTGTTATTTAAATTTTTGGAAGAGATTGTGATTGACGTACCTTATGTATGAATGTGAAGGATTTAACAAATTATGCCTTATTTTAATTTCGAGGACGAAATTATTTTAAGTTGGGTAGATTGTAAACTCCCTCACCCAAAATAGGTATTTGTGTATATTTTATATTATTATATTTATTATAGATATTGAATTTATTTAAAGTATTCTCTTAGTTAATTAGAAAATAATTTTTTTAGTATATTTACTTATATAAATATTCATTTAGAATTATTTTAGGTTATTTTAGATTTTTGGAGATTTTTCTAGAATTTTTGGTAATTAAAACTTAGAAAATATAAATTTCTAGGACTTTTATGATTTACTATACGACCATACTTGCATGTCGTTCCTACCAAATATTTATTTTAGTTCAAAATATTTAATTATATTTTTTTGTAATTTATTTAGAATTTTAAGAAATTTATTTAGATTTTCGAAATTATTTAGGATTTATTTGGGTATATATAGTCTTAATATTAGATAGATGCTAATTTAGTCTTAATAGATATTAATAAGATTTTATAAATTATTTGTATTATCTTTAATTATATTTAAGATTATAAATTATTGAGATAAATTCAAACTCTATTTTAAATTAATTCAAATCCTGAACCTACTAGGAAATCAACTTCATGCATATCCTATCCTTATTTAAATTCATCATAATCATATCCAAATTAACCAATCCTAGTCGTATTTAATTAAGTAGTCTCCATCATTATAAATACCTCATCCTTCATTTTTTTTTTCCCCAAATTCCTCTCTTTTTTGTCCAAAAATAGTCAAAATTTGTCATAAATTTAGCCTCATTTTCTACTAGTTATGACGAATTAAAAAGACGATATCTCCTAGCTCCGTACTCCAAACGAGGCTTAGTTTTTTTGTTAGAACGATAATGAGGTTAGCTTTCTGATTATATAAATAGTTTTTCTAAATTATTAGTATTAAATTCTGGAAAATTCATAGAGCACAGCATGTCCGAAAATAGACGTGTTTTGATGTATTCGCGATTTCGGGAGAACCAGGAATCAGAATCATGAACCGTTTAAAGTTTCGGAAAGCTAATGTCGAGATAATCGACATATATTTTTCCCAAAATTTATTTCGAAGTATTTATATACTGTTAATTCTGTAGAACTTCTAGGTTAGAATTTAACCATCGGTGCACAATACAAAATTTTTATGTACCATAATTCTCAAACGAATTTGAATTTGGACGAGCCATAAATTCTACCATATTTTTGAAACTAAAATATACAGGAAATCATGCATGAAAGTTGAGTTTGTGTCGGTTGACTTTTTGGTCAACAGATCGCCTCGATTTGCGTGCCATGAGTCTCGAGTTGATAAAATTCAGTTTTTTTGGACAAAATTTAGGAATTAACATAAAAATCAGAATAATAAGATTAAAATAGAATTTTAGAGTAATTATTCCAGAATTAAATAAATTAAAATAAATTATCTTTTGACGTGATAAATTTGTAATACATAGGCTATTTGGACTGTGACTTGGACTCTGATTCATACCAGCAGCAGGACCCCAGGCAAGATACCTTGCCAAATTGCTTACAGTATTTTGCATGCTTAGTATATTTATGTATATTTATTGCATTTTTGTTTATTTATTGCATGTGTAGTTTCTTTCCGTCATTACTATATATTAGATATGTTGACACACACTTGTCACTTAGTATCATGAGAGGACAATCATTAGGCGTATGGGTTTTTAACCACTCTGGTAAACTATAGTAACTAGCACGCACTATGGTGGTCGTGTCCGATGGTCGCTACCCCTGAGGTATGTCGATTGATGGAGTCCGAGGGTCGCTACCCCAGAGGTATGTCGGCTGATGATGTCCACTGACGAGCGTGAGGTTGTGAGGATTAGATCGAGTAGCCTACCCTTGCCCATACGTCGAAAAGTTGTCCTCATTTGCATTTATATAGATGGTCTTGTACAGCGTACTTAGTTATTTTCAAATTATATGCATGTTTACTGTATTCAAATTGGCTCATATTTTCTGTATCTTGTTACGTCCCTCTGAGGACCTGGTCTGCTGCCAGGTGTATCTTTTCTTGAGTATTTGTAGGAGCACAGATTTGGATGGTTATATGTGATCCGAGGATGTCTTCTCATCGAGCTGTGATTGATAGCTGGTATTCTTATATTGTGTTATGGTGTTGTACTCATATTGTATTTGCTCTTATATTCGAGTTGGTAGTGGATTTGTTTCCATCCAACTATCATCCTTAGATACTCCTTATTGAGATCTAGTTTCATAGATACTGGTTATTTATTTCTATATGATTTTGGTGGATGAGATTTAGATTTTACCCTGTGACTTGTATTACATTTTATACCACTTGTGGATTTTATATTCATATTACAGCGTACGTATGGATTTGGTTTCCATATATTGGAGTTGCCATATCCATGCGGCTGGCATGCTTACGTATCCTAGTCCTACGTATTTTTGGGATTGGGGCGTGACATATTTTTGTGGTGGCCCATGCAGGTCGAGAGCATATTGTCTCGGTTACGTTACTGTACCGAACAAGCCTGCCCCTAGGACTAGAGTATAGGATCTCATCCATAATTGACTGTGATTCATCTCCTCCTATCTATTCTATTTTGAACAATTATATCCTGCTTGATTCATGTGCTTCCCTAATAGTTCCTTGAGTATAGTCTTCTGCTAGAATATATGAACCCCTGTTATTATGATGATAATTAGAGTAGCACACCTATTAAGAATACAACGAGAATATAGACACACCACTAAGTTTAGAATATCTAGTGAACCTAGAATTCCTTATCTTTAGATTGTTATACCATTACCCCTTGATGTATTAAGAAGACTTGAGAGTAGTATAGACACTACTAGAGTTAGTCAGAAGTTTTACCATAATGTTTGACACCTAGTAGCACATAGTCTTTTGACCTATTAATTGAAGTGTAACCGAATGATATTTATCGCATGCTAGCAAAAGACGACAGTGTTTATTCAGACCATAGAATTTAGAGGTCCTTGCCCTATTTGGTCGACTAGCGACTTAGATAAGGAGGTTGTATAATAACTGTAGAGATTGTAGAGTCTTTTATTATTATTGCTTATATTATTTTTGCTTTTGCGAACTTGAATTATTTTGTAACTTCTCACATCATAATCCAGCGTTATAT
Source organism: Iris macrosiphon (assembly GCA_036927795.1). Lineage (NCBI taxonomy): Eukaryota > Viridiplantae > Streptophyta > Magnoliopsida > Asparagales > Iridaceae > Iris > Iris macrosiphon. The sequence goes on along the minus strand of JAYESA010000019.1, from coordinate 142,593,191 downwards.
TTTCTGTGCTACCTTGAATTATGCTGCTATTATAGCCTAGTTTTTGCAAGCTTAATCTTATATCGAGCTTGTTCATGACATATGTGTTATTGGGACCTGATCAACCATACTAATACAAATTGTCTAATCAGAATCAGTGTATTATGGTCTAGCTAGCCATAATGCGCTTGATTCGCCCTTCACAATAGTATTTTACGTGGATTGAGATGTATAGTGGACCAGTAGACAAATATACTTACCCTCTATATACGACAAAGCATATCATATCAAGTACATAACTGCACCGATGTGAGCATGTGAATAGAAAATTACCAAATTAAGATTTCAATCCACAACTGTCTTGACAATTTCCATTTGAATTCTTTAAACGCTTTGATTCCCATACTTCCATTCTATTACCCCTCCATGAACTCTTTTCCGTTGCTTTCCGTCTTTCCTTGTTTCGGAAAGACGAAATCTCGTGCTTAGATATAAGTGATACACGGATAGTACAAGATATACCCCATAGGCCAATCACATTATTTGATGACTATCTTTCATAATTGATTAAGGGCATATCACATATGATATAGTTGGTGTTAAAGTTTTGAGGATTGAATGACATGAGAAAATAAATTGAGGAATATTTTTCTTAAGTGTAAGAGTCTTATGTGATAGATGGGTAAATTCTAAGTTAGGTAGAAATTGCATTATTAAACTTGAGGAGAATTCTTTTAGATTGTGATCAAGTAGGATTAGATTGAGAGATTAAGTCCTTTTAAATGTGGAGAATTTTAAAAGAAGGATTAAGATAATAAGGATTTAATGAATTTTAAAAATCTTGATATTGAGGACCCAATATTTATACTTTGAGCACATGATTTAAATTTTGAATATTGAAGGATGAATCATCGATTTAAATTTTTAGGATAAATATAGAATTTTAGACTTGAACAACTGGTGAATTAGATTTAAATTTTACAATTTGATGATTTGAATTAAAAGTTTAATTTTGATTGTTGGGTCACCTATTTGAAATATTGAGGATGTAAATTGAGTTTAAATATTTGAAGAGTACAAAATTCTTAATTTGAGAATAGGAATAAGATTTGATTAGAATTGTTTATTGTTCAAAGTCTAGAGGAGATTATGATAGTTGGAAATGGTGATATAAATTTTGATGTGGGATGTCATATAGACTTGAGCTAGATTTGAATGTTGAAAAAAAAAATCGAGAAGAGATTACGACAAGTTGAATTTTGATTTAAACAGTGGTTATCTTAATTTTGAAGTGATCGCGATAGATTTGAATAGATTTTGTTATTTAAATTTTTGGAAGAGATTGTGATTGACGTACCTTATGTATGAATGTGAAGGATTTAACAAATTATGCCTTATTTTAATTTCGAGGACGAAATTATTTTAAGTTGGGTAGATTGTAAACTCCCTCACCCAAAATAGGTATTTGTGTATATTTTATATTATTATATTTATTATAGATATTGAATTTATTTAAAGTATTCTCTTAGTTAATTAGAAAATAATTTTTTTAGTATATTTACTTATATAAATATTCATTTAGAATTATTTTAGGTTATTTTAGATTTTTGGAGATTTTTCTAGAATTTTTGGTAATTAAAACTTAGAAAATATAAATTTTTAGGACTTCTATGATTTACTATACGACCATACTTGCATGTCGTTCCTACCAAATATTTATTTTAGTTCAAAATCTTTAATTATATTTTTTTGTAATTTATTTAGAATTTTAAGAAATTTATTTAGATTTTTGAAATTATTTAGGATTTATTTGGGTATATATAGTCTTAATATTAGATAGATGCTAATTTAGTCTTAATAGATATTAATAAGATTTTATAAATTATTTGTATTATCTTTAATTATATTTAAGATTATAAATTATTGAGATAAATTCAAACTCTATTTTAAATTAATTCAAATCCTGAACCTACTAGAAAATCAACTTCATGCATATCCTATCCTTATTTAAATTCATCAAAATCATATCCAAATTAACCAATCCTAGTCGTATTTAATTAAGTAGTCTCCATCATTATAAATACCTCATCTTTCATATTTTTTTTCCCCAAATTCCTCTCTTTTTCGTCCAAAAATAGTCAAAATTCGTCATAAATTCAGCCTCATTTTCTACTAGTTATGACGAATTAAAAAGACGATATCTCCTAGCTCCGTACTCCAAACGAGACCTAGTTTTTTTGTTAGAACGATAATGAGGTTAGCTTTCTGATTATATAAATTGTTTTTCTAAATTATTAGTATTAAATTTTGGAAAATTCATAGAGCATAGCATGTCCGAAAATAGACGTGTTTTGATGTATTCGCGATTCCGGGAGAACCAGGAATCAGAATCATGAACTGTTTAAAGTTTCGGAAAGCTAATGTCGAGATAATCGACATATATTTTTCCCAAAATTTATTTCGAAGTATTTATATACTGTTAATTCTGTAGAACTTCTAGGTTAGAATTTAACCATCGGTGCACAATACAAAATTTTTATGTGCCATAATTCTCAAACGAATTTGAATTTGGACGAGCCATAAATTCTACCATATTTTTGAAACTAAAATATACAGGAAATCATGCATGAAAGTTGAGTTTGTGTCGGTTGACTTTTTGGTCAACAGATCGCTTCGATTTGCGTGCCATGAGTCTCGAGTTGATAAAATTTAGTTTTTTTGGACAAAATTTAGGAATTAACATAAAAATCAGAATAATAAGATTAAAATAGAATTTTAGAGTAATTATTCCAGAATTAAATAAATTAAAATAAATTATCTTTTGACGTGATAAATTTGTAATACATAGGCTATTTGGACTGTGACTTGGACTCTGATTCATACCAGCAGCAGGACCCCAGGCAAGATACCTTGCCAAATTGCTTACAGTATTTTGCATGCTTAGTATATTTATGTATATTTATTGTATTTCTGTTTATTTATTGCATGTGTAGTTTCTTTCCGTCATTACTATATATTAGATATGTTGACACACACTTGTCACTTAGTATCATGAGAGGACAATCATTAGGCGTATGGGTTTTTAACCACTCTGGTAAACTATAGTAACTAGCACGCACTATGGTGGTCATGTCCGATGGTCGCTACCCCCGAGGTATGTCGATTGATGGAGTCCGAGGGTCGCTACCCCAGAGGTATGTCGGCTGATGATGTCCACTGACGAGCGTGAGGTTGTGAGGATTAGATCGAGTAGCCTACCCTTGCCCATACGTTGAAAAGTTGTCCTCATTTGCATTCATATAGATGGTCTTGTACAGCGTACTTATTTATTTTCAAATTATATGCATGTTTACTGTATTCAAATTGGCTCATATTTTCTGTATCTTGTTACGTCCCTCTGAGGACCTGGTCTGCTGCCAGGTGTATCTTTTCTTGAGTATTTATAGGAGCCAGATTTGGATGGTTATATGTGATCCGAGGATGTCTTCTCATCGAGCTGTGATTGATAGCTGGTATTCTTATATTGTGTTATGGTGTTGTACTCATATTGTATTTGCTCTTATATTCGAGTTGGTAGTGGATTTGTTTCCATCCAACTATCATCCTTAGATACTCCTTATTGAGATCTAGTTTCATAGATACTGGTTATTTATTTCTATATAATTTTGGTGGATGAGATTTAGATTTTACCCTGTGACTTGTATTACATTTTATACCACTTGTGGATTTTATATTCATATTACAGCGTACGTATGGATTTGGTTTCCATATATTGGAGTTGCCATATCCATGCGGCTGGCATGCTTACATATCCTAGTCCTACGTATTTTTGGGATTGGGGCGTGACAGAGATAGATTTCCAATACAAAACCAAGGATTCTCTAGCCAAACTTCTTCTCCTCTAATGCTCCTTGAGATCCTAGCTTTTAGGCTTCTTAGATGAGGGAATTGAAAGGGATTGGGAATTGATTTCTGAAATTTGGTGGTGTAATGAGGGTGTTTTGGGGAAAAATCAAACTAGGGTTTTCTTCATGAACTATTAATGAACTAGAGGGAGGATCCCTCCTCCTATATAGGGCCGACCACCTTAGTCTAGGATTTGGCTAATATAAAATGACCAAAATATCCTCTAGGACTTTATGAAGGGTTTTCCAATAAGTGTGATTTTCATCCCTAATGAAAACTTAAACAAATTTCTAATTTTATAAGGGGGATTGAATTGTTAGGTCCCAAAAGTGACTAATCTAGTGTTGAGTCTAATGGTCACACAAAGTTTAGCCCACTAACCCATATTATTTATAACAATAATATATATACTATAGACATTATGTAAATTATAAATAATATATATACAACTATTACAAATAAAAAAAATGCCCATATTCTAGAAATGTGGTAGTGACAAGTCTACCTTCTAAAAAATATTTATCCTCAAAATTAAACTAAACTAGCTCAAGAACACAATCAGAACAATAAAAACAATACCTCAAGGATCAAAGAGATACGGGTACTGCTCTCGTATTTCTTCCTTTCTCTTCCAGGTTGACTCACCTGGAGAGTGATGTCTCCATGCGACACGAACCAAAGAAATAGTCTTGTTCGATAATACCTTCTTCCTGCGATCCAAAGTCTCTACTGGGTGCTCTGGATAGCTGAGAGTCGGACCAACCTCGATCTCTGAGTAATCTAGTAAGTGACTAGGATCTTTCACGTACCATCTCAGCTGCGACACATGGAACACGTCATGTACTCCCTCTAGTACAGGCGGTAAGTCTAGTCTGTAGGCCACTGCATTGACTCTCGTAAGAATATCGAAAGGTCCGATGTACCGTGCACTAAGCTTTCCGCCTCCACCAAAGAATAATCGTGCCCCGTGTTGAAGAAATCCGCAAGAATACCAAATTGCCAACCTAGAAAAAATACAGCATATACCTCAAACTCCAAGGGTTTACGGTGGTTGTCAGCCCAAGGCCGCTATCTATCCTGTACCACTCAAAGTCTTATCTCCGATGAGTTTTACCTTCTCCGCTGCATCCATGACTATCTCTGCTTCCAACAAGGCTCTCTTACCGATATCATCCCAAGATAAAGGTGTACGACACCTCCATCCATATAGAGCCTCGAATGGTGACATCTCAATAATGGCCTGGTAGCTGTTGTTGTAAGCAAACTCTAGCAGGTGTAGATGATCCTCCCAAGAACCTCCGAGATCCAGAACATAAGTACTAAGCATATCCTTGAGAGTCTGAATAGTCCTCTCCGACTGTTCGTCTATCTGGGGGTGATATATGGTACTAAACTTGAGCTGAATGCCCAAGCTAGCCTGTAAACTCCTCCAGAAGTAGGAAGTAAAACGACTATCCTGATCCGAGATGATGCTTACAGGAACCCAATATAATCTGACAATCTTTCATACATACATCTCCACTAGCTTCTCCGTCAACGTACCTACTTTGAATGGAAAGAAGTGGGCTGATTTGGTTAACCTGTCTACGATGACCCAAATCGCGTATTTTCCTCCTGGATAACGCGGAATCCCCGAAACAAAAATCCATAGTCGTAGGCTCCCACTTCCACTCTGGGATGGATAAAGAAGGAAGCAATCTGGCTGGCCTCTGTCTGTCTGTCTTTACCTGCTGGCACACTAAACACCTCGATACGAAGTGTGCTACCTCGCGCTTCATACCATACAACCAAACGTGCTCCTTCATGTCTCGATACATCTTGTTGGCACCTAGATACATCGAGTACTGACAGCAATGTGCCTCCTGTAAAACCTCCTCGTATAGCTCCCGCTCGGCACACATATCCTAGTACCATGCCGCAACGATCCATCGTCAGCAATAGTGAAGTCCTCTGATAATCTTGTCCGAATATGGGCCCTGATACTCCACTGCCCCTTGACTGCATAACCAGCAGTTGGCCACTAACCCAAGTCCCCTTTACACTACATACTCCCAGGCTACCCGAGCTTGCCCACTACACACATAAGTGTACACAAACACCCCCCACACATATATAAACACACTAACACACAATCTAGTCTCTTCTTGACTTTAACCTTTATTTTTCCCCACACACTTGTGCACAAGTGCACAAGTCAACACCAATACTTTCTCGAGCCTCCCCAGTCCTAACTCCATACTGATACATACCGATACAATACCCTACAACACCCATAGCCCCAACACATGCAAACAAATGTACATCCAGGTATAAATACAATCACTTAGTATGCATCAACACTTAAAACTCAAGATACATAATCCATGTTTCCACACCATCATGATACTAGCTCATAATTCATATAGAACACATAAAAATATAAATTATGGTATATATCTCTTTCTAATATAAATAATTATAATATATTAAAAGAGAATTTATGATCAATAAATATAAAACCCCAAAAATACCAACACGAATTATGGCGTATCATGATACAGCCTACTCGTATCCAATTGTGGACACAAAACTACCCACACATAACTAATTTAGGCACAAATAAACATAATTGTCCAAATAATAAATACTTGGTGTTCCAAATTTATAATTCTCCCAATTTAGACACAAATACACATGGATCTCCTAGATTTTGTAACAATACCACATTGATCTTGGCCAAATGGGTTGGTCATGGCCATGGGTGGCTTCCTAGAGTCTTAAATGATTATTCTACCATAGAAAATAATGGAGAAGGTGAGAATACCTATTGGGAGTTGGATCCTAATGAACTCATTCAAGTGGAAAAAAAGAGTGGATTGAATACGATCTCCTTGTAATCTCCCCTTCAATGGAATATTTTTGTGTTCTCCAAGCTCCTAGGCATCCATGATGGTGAGAATAAATAGAATTGGGTATGGTTTAAGTGAATTTGGTAGGAAATTGGGTTGCTTGGGGAAGAAGAAGTGAATTGCTAATGAATAGAGTGTGAAATGATGTTAAGTGAACCTCTCCTCCGTGGAATTTAGGCTGGCCATATTGGGTGGTAGAAAGTCATAGTGGTTGGTCAAATTTGTCCCTTCCATACTCTTCTAAAAGGTTCTAGTTGGTTTATGGAAGACCTAACCATTAGGATGGCATCTTAATTAGTTATTGAGAGTATCAAACTAATGAAAGGAGAGAATATTCTATCCTTCTAACTAATCTAATTTATTAATATAATTAACTATTTTATTAAGTCATGGGCCTACATGCATGGTGCTAACTAGGTCCACTACAATAGTCCATTATAATTACCCAACACATGAGCCCAACAAATATATTTATAAATAAATATTATTACTAATAGAATTATCAAACAATTATTAAATAATAAAAATATCCCTCTCCTAGTTATAAGTGGTTACAAATTCTATCCCCCTAAAATAAATTTGTCCTCGAAATTAAAATATAAAACTGGCACAACAAGAAAGAAAGAAGATACCACATGGCTCGAAAAGATAAGGGCATCGCTCGGGCATCTCATCCTTTC